>JAXCGZ010015182.1:122500-135000 GCA_037179515.1 Halocaridina rubra | reverse complement strand
GGAGAGGTCTTGTATTGCCCGAAACTTCACACAGATGTTTATGTACTTGAAACTGCGCAATGACGGCAATGAAATACCTGTGAAATAAAGACAATTATGGTTGTACAGTACATGAAAATAAACATATATCTTATTGAAGTACAGTGCATTCCTCTTGATGGCATGTTGACATATTTTTATTGTACAGCATTATCAGCAACATCAAGTTCTCCACACACAAAAAACTCATCGATGTGTTTCTTTTAGCAAAAAAAAAAAATAAATAAATAAATAAAAATAAAAAAAATAGGCAGGAGTGGACGATGTATCTTTCCTCCTGGTGAAAAAATGGGCATATGGTTGTTTTTATAAGCTTTCTAGAGATACAGAAAGTAATGGATTGAAGTACTTTTGCTTATATTTTCATTTTATGTATTAACTGTTATATATATATATATATATATATATATATATATATATATATATATATATATATATATATATATATATATATATATATATATATATATATATATATATATATATATATATATATAATGTTAAAATACCCTGAATAATTAAAAAAAAAATGCTTGCTAGTACTGATTGCAAATTATATTAAATCCAAGACCCTTTTAAGGACGTATTTTTTTTTATAAATGCCTTCCGAATCTTGCATAAAATATTCCACATACATCATTGCATTTAAATAATTTTCTTTATATAAAGAAAATATAAAATATGTATAAAAGTAATTAACAAAATAATATATTACAAACCGGATATATGGCGTGTTATCAGGGATATGAAACTTGGCTCCTGGGTCAAAATATTTCTCCGAACGAGGAGAGGTCGGTGTCACGCCTTGGAATTGTCTCTTTAAGGCCCACCAACCTCTGTTGTAATTTCGTTCGTCGATCTGATAAGAGACAAATTGAGGTAATTATGATAATCTGACTTCGGTGTTTTTCTGTAAATAAATAAATAAAATCATCATATCATGATTCTTCTTTATTTTCCTAATTTTTAATAAGTTATTTGTATATGGAGCTAGAGGTGGAGTGAGTGAGAGGGGTAGGGAGACCACAAAGACGATGGGATGACTGTATACGGGACGACTTGAGAGAGAAGGACCTCAGTGGAGAGGAAGCATTGGACAAGAGAGAGTGGAAAAGGCTGATAAGAAACCGCGACCCCATATAGATATGGGAAAAGCGAGAGAAGAAGAAGATATGTTCTTTTAAGTATATAAATGCTGAAGGGAGAAAAGTTATTTGTATATGTCCGTTTAAGTACATAAATCCTGAAGGGAGAAAAGTTATTTGTATATGTCCGTCTAGGTATGCAAATTCTGAAGGGAGAAAAGTTATTTGTATATATCCATCTAAATATATAAATTCTGAAGGGAGAAAACCCCCCACCAGATGTGTGCCTAAAATGGTGGATGAGGTTAGTCCTCTGTTAAAGGTATGGGACAGAAGCATATGGAGAAAACTGCTTATAAACATCGACCCCACATAAAAGTGGGAAAAGATGTAGACGAAGAAGAAGAAGTCTTGGACCAAAATAAGAAGCCAAGATAGGTCAGGAAATGCAACAGAATGAGAAGTCATGGACCAACATAGGTATTTTTCTTTTTAGTTTTACTGTCTGTCTGTTTTACCTTTCCTTGAAAGACATCCCAACGCCATTCGTCAACAACTCGAGCAAAGGCCAGCAAAGGAAGTTTTCTCAGAGCAGTTTTTAGCAGTCTCTTAATCACATCGGCTAAAATAAATGCATATTATTAATTCATAAGTAAAAAAAAAAACTAATTAAAAAAAAATATAAAAATAGATAAGGAAATACATATATAAATGATATATAGTAAATAAATAAATACATTTTATTAAGGTAATACTGTATTAACTTTTAATAATAATAAAAAACGGAATTTTGACTTCAAAACTTTTTTTTTTTTAAACGAGAAGAAAGAAAAATACTTAAAAAAAAAACCCAGTCTGTGAGGCCAAATATCAGATCATGAGTTTTAACACTCAAAGGTAACTCTTTTAATTTCTATTATTATTAGAATGGTTAATATTACATAAAAGAAAATTTCAGCCAAAGGAAAGTGACATTTCCATTCATCAGTAATGAGACTGGGTAATTGGCACCACAGTGCTGGGTTTGGGCCTGTGCCGGCTGGCGACCGCCCTATGGGTCCTCCATGACCCGTTCCACTCATCCGTGGGCGGAGAATCTAATGAAAAAAAAAAATGACATTCAATATTTACATTGTATTTCAGGTTTTCCAATGCCAGGTTTCTGGGAGAGAACAGCTAGTTCGACTGTGTCTCCGATGGTCTCATGGGCAGCAGAATTTGCTCCATCCTGAAAAAATAAGGAAAGGAATTTGGGAAGGAAAATGTCACTAAAAAAAGGAAGCATCATTTTAGGAAGAATAGAGTTGCAAAAAACAAGAGGAATTTTAGGAATAATAAAATCGCAAATGCAAAAGGGATTTTAGGAAGAATAAAGAACGCAAAAACATCATGATTTTTGGAAAGAAAATGTCGTAACAAAATTAGGAATTTTAGAAAAGAAAAGAAAAAGTCTCAACACAAGAGGAATTTAGGATTGAAAAAGTCGCAAAAAAACAGGGAAAATTTAGGAGGGAAAAAGTCTCAAAAAATTAGTCACAGGTGTAGTTACAAAAGAGTAACAAAATAAAATCACTTAAATGATGTACTGTAAAAAAAAAAACACGGTACAAATCACAAGGAAACTTCATCTAACCTAACCTAACTTAGCTTAACCTAACCTAACCATGTATACGTCATTTTGTGCCAATAAATAACTGACGTAAATGTGCATGTATCATTACCTTTTTCTTTTGGTCTAAGATATTTAAGCTTTCGCATACTTGTAATGATACATATAAAATGTGTTGTCAGTTTATATATATATATATATATATATATATATATATATATATATATATATATATATATATATATATATATATATATATATATATATATATATATATATATATATATATATATATATATATATATATATATATATATATATATATATATATATATATATATATAAACATAGGGTCATGTAGTTACTTCTGGTTTTGCTGTTGCTTTAACACTCTCTGCTGGATAGTTTCTCCAGGTCTTAGTAAATAAGAAATAGAATGTATTCGACAACCAAGTAATAACTCAGAAGGTGACAAACCAATTGCAGTGTGGGGAATTAGTCTATGCTTGAATACAAATTTGCCTCACTTCCTCCCCTTTTGCTTGAAGCAAACCGGATCTGAAAGTACACTCCATGTTTTCTGCCAGCCCATTCGTAGAGGGATGAAAAGGTGCGGAATGTACATGACGAATTCCATTCAACTAAAAAAAAACCTGAAACTCACTGTTAGTAAAGCAGTCTAAACTTTAGGCTAGCGTACCGAGATGCAAAGAAAATCGTAAATAGGCTTAGGCTGATAAGTAAATGGCCTAGCCTACCTTTAGGACACAGTAGATTATCAAAGAAAATAAATGGCCTAACCTACTTTTAGGACACAGTAGATTATTAAAGGAAATAAATGGCCTTAGCCTACCTTTAGGACACAGTAGATTATCAAAGGAAATAAATGGCCTAACCTACCTTTAGGACACAGTAGACTATCAATGGAAATATTTAGGACAGGCTAATGACAATCCCGTCAGCATCGCCAAAAATATGTTATGACCCCATGGGAAAACATATCGCGCCCCGTCGCGGTCTGAGGTTAGCAAGGGCATGCACTCAGGGTAACGATTACATCTGCCAAAACAAGTCCTTCACAAGAAGGCAATCGTCCTAGCCCTTGGTAGAAAAGGGAGTCCGTGACGTAAAATCGGAACATCTTATAAATAAATAGCCTAGCTTAGAAATATCCAACATACCATATTACCATATGGTTATGTTACGGTTTTACGTCACAGACTCCCTTTTCATCCAAGGGCTAGGACGGTTGCCTTCTTGCCAAGGACTTGTTTTGGCAGATGTAATCCTTACCCTGAGTGCATGCCCTTGCTAACCTCAGACCGTGACGGGGCGCGAACCCTCGACCTGACGCATCAGAGTCGCGGACGCTACCGTTTGAGCCACGGTGACTACTAAGCAAATTACCATATGGTACCGTACAGTAATTGGTTAAGTGCTGGCAAATAGGCTAGGTACAGCATTACCCTGTAAAACCAAAATAACAATATCCTAGACACCAAGGTTAGTACATATTAGTATATATAAGTAAGATCTATCAAACAAAACCAGAGAAATAAAACTTCCCTTAAATGGAGTAGATATTCAAGACTTGGAAATCCAATAACACATCAGAAACACACAGTTAAGCACCCAACTCCGAACGTGTAAAACGTGGTTTCAAGAAATCTCACTTCTTCTTCTTCTTACAATTTCTTAATAGGACACGAGGTACAATACTGTATTTATCTATATAGGTATAGATAGTATGAAATGTTGAGCACAATTAAATGTAGAAATTAACAAACTAAATTATTATTATTATTATTACTATATAAATAATAATAATAATAATAATAATAATAATAACAATAACAATAATAATAATAATAATAATAATAATAATAATAATAATAATAATAATATATTATTATTATTATTATTATTATTATTATTATTATTATTATTATTATTATTATTATTATTATTATTATTATTATTATTATTATTATTATTATTATTTTTATTATTATTATTATTGTAATTGTTATTGTTATTGTTATTCTTATTATTATTATTATTATTATTATTATTATTATTATTATTATTATTATTATTATTATTATTATTATTATTATTATTATTATTATTATTATTATTATTATTATTATACGAAAACAGAAACATTTACTGGAAAGAAACAACCTGTTTACTTTCCAAGTTACTGCAAGTACCTCATAATTCCCAATACTACGACAAATATCCGGAATTGAATATATCTATATTTAAAATCCCATAATGAGGGCATCAACAAGTTTATCCTAAATGAGCTAGAAGATATACAGTGAGTTCCAGTGAATAAAAAAATAAATTTTCACAAGAAAGTTATATATACTTGAGTTACCCATAAAATAACAAAACATCATAGAAAATGAATAAATCAAGAAAGAAAACGTAATTAAAATGGGGGACATAAAGCAAATCTTTCCTTAAAAAAATTCAACTATATTGCCAATGAACTTCTGTCAAACAGTTTCAACTAACTTACACTACCTTAAGCTAGATATATGAGATCATTCTAAGAGTTGGCACCTAATATACCTCAATCCCAGATGAAGTACCTGCGTTTAACTTCAAGTCCATATTAAGCACCATATAAAAATAATAATAATAATAATAATAATAATAATAATAATAATAATAATAATAATAATAATAATAATAATAATAATAATAATAATAATAATAATAATAATAATAATAAACCTTTATTTCCATTATTGTTTAATTAGGGTATTTGGAGTTAGGTTATATATCTTTAGCTAACATGCATCTTATTCCCACATTATGCATTTGCATATTGCCTCAACCCCAGATTAAGCACCTAAAATGACATCAGGTGCCTATTCTTGGATTGAATGGAAATAAAATTATATCTAAAATTGTTCTGGTTTAACGTCACGGACTCCCTTTTCTACCAATGGCTAGGACGGTTGCCTTCTTGCGAAGGACTTGTTTTGGCAGATGTAATCGTTACCTTGAGTGCATGCCCTCGCTAACCTCAGACCGTGACTGGGCGCGAACCCTCGACGTGACGCCTCAATGTCGCGGACACTACCGCTTGAGCCACGGTGACTACATAAAATTATATCTAATATTGTATGGAGTTAATTTAACAAGAATAAAAAGGAGCATACGTACCCTGAAAAGAGTGGGCTGGGCGCTGTAAGCATGGAAATAGTGAATATGGCCAAGCTCATGATAAGCTGTTTCTCGAATCTCCGAACTCTCTTCTCCACACAGTAACAGTCTGAAATTAGACAGTTAATAAACAGGATGTTATGCTGTAATAATGTGTTGTTGTTGTTGTTGTTGTTGTTGTTGTTGTTGTTGTTGTTGTTGTTGTTGTTGTTGTTGTTGTTGTTCTTTGCATGTGTCACTATCAATTTCCATTCAAATAGGGGTGGACACAGGCAGGTTGACGTTGTGGAATTAATGTCGGATGCTCTCCCTAACGCCCATCGGTGGTCTCGATCGCGGGTCTTTCATTTCGTCCCTTCTTTAATTTGTAGCTTTTTACCTAAAATATTGATTTATAGTTCCTGTTTTACGTCACGGACTCCCTTTTCTACCAAGGGCTAGGACGGTTGCCTTCATGCGAAGGACTTGTTTCTGCAGATGTAATCGTTACCCTGAGTGCATGCCCTTGCTAACCTCAGACCGTGACGGGGCGCAAACCCTCGACCTGACGCCTAAAAGTCGCGGACGCTACCGCTTGAGCCACGGTGACTACTTGACTCACCAAATGAATTACTCACTCTAATCTTTAACGACATGACTCAGTGAAAGAAAATTCAAACCTCGCCAGTCTCGAATGTGCGGCCATCGTATTACCAGCCTCAGTCGCTACCAGTGCGATTCAGGTGAGCAGCTGGCCGCAGGTGAATGGGTGCTGTTTCATCCTGTCCCTTAGCTTAGTGATTGGTCCGTCGATAAAGCTTCGCCTACCCTCTCTCTCTCTCTCTCTCTCTCTCTCTCTCTCTCTCTCTCTCTCTCTCTCTCTCTCTCTCTCTCTCTCTCTCTCTCTTCTCATTGGCTGGAACCTTTGTCGGTAAACAAAGGCCCAACCTAACCTAACCTAACCTACCCCGGTTAGGTCAGGTTAGGTTAGGTTACGCATCAATATGTTCCATTATAAAGAATACCAACAGTACTTCTGAGTTTGAAAGGTCTGACAGAACTAGGTTTTAGTCTTTGTATGTCAACAAATGTTCCAGCCAATGAGAGAGAGAGAGAGAGTAGTGAAGTAGGCGGGGGTTTATCGGCGAACCAATCACTGAGCTAGGGGACAGGATGAAAACAACACGCATTCACCTGTGGCCAGCCGCTCCCGCGAATCAGTGTAAGGCAGTGGAATAAAGAACAAAACTTGAACCAAACTTCACTTAACCTGTAATCATCAGCCTTGTACATATCAAGTGCCCTGGGATGACATGTTGCATTAGGGGGTGCTTCGGTGTTGCCCAAAACGGACAGCGACCAAAAACTTGAGGGTAATTTGGGGAAACCAAGTCCTTCAAAGAATTGATTTGCTTCCTAGAAGACAAGAGAAGTTAGGTTAAATAGAATGAATAATGTGGGAAACTCTAGTTTTGTTTGATGAAACTAAGTCCTTCAAAGAACTTATTTGATATCCTAGAAGAGAAGTTAGATTAAGTAGAAACATGATCGTGGGTAACTGTGGTTTAGTTTGTTAAAATTAAGTTCTAGAAAGAACTCATTTGTTCTCTAGAAGAAAAGATAAGTTATGTTAATTGACATTGTGATCGTGGAATGGTGTAGCTTTGTTTGATGAAAGAAAGTCCTTTTTGAAAACATAACTGATTCCTAGAATAAGTTAGGTTAAGTTAAATATTGATAATTGAAGACTGTAGTTTTGCATGTTGAAACTAAGGTCTCCAAAGATCTTATTTGCTTCCTTGACGAAAAAAGAAGTTAGGTTAAGTTCCGGTTTTGCGTCACGGACTCCCTTTTCTACCAAGGGCTAGGACGGTTGCCTTCTTGCGAAGGACTTGTTTTGGCAGGTGCAATCGTTACCCTGAGTGCATGCCCTTGCTAACCTCAGACCGTGACGGGGCGCGAACCCTCGACCTGACGCCTCAGAGTCGCGGACGCTACCGCTGTGATTGTGGAAGACGGTGATTTTGTATTTTGAAACTAGATTCATTAAGTGGAATTATGATCGTGGAAGTCTGTGGTGTGGCTTGGGGAACCAAGAGTTTAAAAAATGTTTCCTGTTTGAAGAAGAGTAGTCTCCGTGGCAAAATGGTAGCGTCTGCGACTCTGAGGCGGCAGGTCGAGGGTTCACGCCCCGTCACGGACTGAGGTTAGTAAGGGCATTCACTCAGGGTAACGATTACACCTGCCAAAACAAGTCCTTCTCAAGAAGGCAACCGTCCTAGCCCTTAGTAGAAAAGGGAGTTCGGGTCGTAAAACCGATTCCTTTTTCTCTTTGAAGAAGAATCAGGGTTGATAGAATTCCGATCATGGGACAGTGTGGATTGCAGCATAAACATATGTTGTTTGCGTCTTATCAATAATTCTGAATTCCTAAAGAAGAAGAAGCAGCAATATGTTTACATAAATGAGAAAAAAAATTATCAAGGCTATTTTTAAAGATACATAAGTTTCATTTTATTTATCAATTTTTTCCTAAAATATTCTATTACTAGTTTTGCTAGCCATACACAGAACCGCGTCAGATGCGTTTATGAAATCCATTTGTGTGTGTCTAGCTAACTAGCAATATGGTATCCTAGGTTTACGCTGTTTAAGAAATCGGACCTTTAAGTCTATAAGACATATTCCTCCCACGATAATAAATAAATAAATAAATAAATTCTTTCAAGACCAGAACATACCTTAACTATAGTTCGAGTAGTGTCAGCTGAGGATTCATTTGATATCAAGTCGTTTGCTTCAAAGGGGTCAGGAAGTATAAGGTCAATCAAAGCTTCCCAATTCTGTCCCCACAAGTCTCCTGGAAGAGACGATAATTTTTAAGATAACTGTACATATTCAGGCATGAAAATTAGGGTACCACACTGGCATGCACCGTGGCTCAAGCGGTAGCGTCCGCGACTCTGAGGCGTCAGGTCGAGGGTTCGCGCCCCATCACGGTCTGAGGTTAGCAAGAGCATGCACTTAGGATAACGATTACATCTGCCAAAACAAGTCCTTCGCAAGAAGGCAACCGCACTAGCCCTTGGTTGATGAGGGAGTCCGTGACGTAATACCGGAATTGGCATGCACTCGGCTAAGGAGGTGACAGAACAGCGATCAAGGGCACTGTGGGGGCGTATAGAAGGGCATCCAGATTTAATTCCCCAGTTCCAACTAGTCCGTGTCCACTCTCACAATAGGGACACCTAGTGATACATTTTTTAAATTAAAAAACTTTATTTCCTTGATACAATGGTATTCGTCAGCCGGGGCAAGCTCCAATTCCCCACTGTGGTGCCCAGCCACAGCAGTAACCTGCCAGTAAGCAGCTTAAACTCACGGTCTTGGACGGGAACCGATCTCTCGACCTCATGAATACGAAGCCAGCGCGTTACCACTGTACTATCCAGCAGGCTAGTTATGGGAATTGGATATGTATGTATCTGCAAATTTCGTCTAGTAGATCTGACCATGTTATATATCACATAAAAACACAAGCTTGAAAATAAAAAAGAAGAAAGAAATTCGCAGTAAGTTGTAGGATGCTTGAGGATTTGCCCAGGAAAACAAAGCTACTATGGAGAGGTCTTTATAACTCTTCATTCTTTACAATTTTATATGTCATTTAGTCCCCACTAAAAGGGGGTGGACGAAGACACTGTGGAAGTGGGGATTAAGGTTGGATAACCTTCCTAATGCTCCGCGGAGGGAGAGAACCTGCGTCAATCAGGCTCATCACTTCCCTACTCTGGCGTTCTAAAGCCCAGCTACCACGGCCCCCTGGTCCTTATAGCCCTACATCTTGAAAATAATTCAGTGGTGGAAATGCTGTTAGTCAGGGCAAGAAATTCAATGAGATATTTGGCGTCTTGGTGGTTAAAAAAAAAAAAAAAAAAAAAAAAAAAAAAAATCTGGCCCGGGCACCAAGAAAACTGTGAGCAGAACGAGTAGCAGCTTCAAGGAGAGGGCAAAAAAAAAAATAGAAGAATGATAAATCAGAAAAAGACAGGCTGAAAGAATAGTCAAAGTAATGAAGATCTAAATAGCTGGTAGGATTAGGCCCTGAGATGACGATAGAGCTGCGTTTTGAAGGAAGAAAGGTCACAAGAGTCCGGGAAGACAGAAGAGAAAGATAGTTCCATAGTCTGGAAGTGAATGGATGTAAGCAGTCACTGCACAGACCAATATATATACTGCATATATATATATATATATATATATATATATATATATATATATATATATATATATATATATATATATATATATTTATATATATATATATATATGTATATATATATATATATATATATATATATATATATATATATATATATATATATATATATATATATATATATATATATATATATGCATGTGTATATATATATATATATATATATATATATATATATATATATATATATATATATATATATATATATATATATATATATATATATATATATATATGTATGTGGGTGTGTGTGTGTGTGGATTACCTAATTGTGATTACCTAATTGTGTTTACGGGAAAGAGCCCAAAGCTCGTATCTTCCCGTCTCCTGATCGGTTCCATTTTTAGACTTAGTGATACTTATCATACCTGTCCTTAAAACTATGGATTGAGGTAGCATTAACTACCTCCTCGCTTAGCGAATTCCAATTATCAACTACTCTTACACTGAAAAAGTATTTCCTTACATCCTGCAAACAAGTTTTCTTCCGAAGCTTCAAGCTATGACCTCTAGTTCTAGAGCCAGCCATATCGAAATATCGATCCCTATCCACTCTATCATAACCATGAAGGAATTTAAAGACTGTCACCATATCCCCCCTTGTCTCCTGAAGTTGTACTCCAGCCACCGAGTAGTCAAGCTTGGGCCTTCTTGCACTTGTACCCATTCTCATTACCTTACATTTTGAGGTATTGAATTTCATTAGCCACTTTTCTGACCACTCATGCAGATTATTTAGATCCTCCTGAAGTTCTCTACCATTGTTCTCGTTTTTTACTTTCTTCACAATCTTTGCATCATCTGCAAACATATTCATGAATGAATTTACAGACTCTGGTAGGTCATTTACATATACAAGGAACAAAAGTGGCCCTAAAACTGAACCCTGTGGAACTCCACTACTAACTCTTCTCCATTCAGACACTGAGTGTCTTACTCTAACCCTCTGTTCCCTTCCTTCTAAGTAAGTTTTTATCCATTCCAAGACATTTCCACCTATTCTAGCCATTGATTGTGTGTGTGTGTGTGTGTGTGTGTGTGTGTGTGTGTGTGTGTGTGTGTGTGTGTGTGTGTGTGTGTGTGTGTGTGTGTGTGCAGAATTTACTTTATTTTGCTGATCCAATCAACATGTATAATTTACATTACTTACTGAGAAATATCTGGCACACCTTACCCCGTAAATGAGCAGGAATAATTACCATTACGTACCCAGTAAATGAGCAGGAATTGAGCTGTTAGTGTTGACCCAATTATCTCCATATTTTTCCCTGAGGGCATGTCTCACGCGAGAGTGTAGCAACTCATATAATGGGAGTACTTGGTTATATAAGTTACCAATTACAGATCGGACATTAACTGCATCGCCTAAATCCAGTTCGGCACGCCATGCTTCACCCATGTCTCTGTAACCTGAAAATTTCTCTATTAATATTGTGCGTGTATCAGTATGATAATAATAATAATAATAATAATAATAATAATAATAATAATAATAATAATAATAATAATAATAATAATAATAATAATAATAATAATAATAAAAATAATTTATTTCCATTATACAATGGGTATTCGTCAGCCGGGGCAAGCCCCAACCCCCCACCGTGGTGCCTAACCACAGCAGTAACCTTGCCAGTAAATAGCTTAAACTCTCGGTCTTGGACGGTAACCGTGCTCTCGACCTCGTGAATGCGAAGCCAGCGCGTTACCACTGTACTAGCCAAAGGCTATGGGGACCGCGGTAGCCCAGTGGTTAAAGTATTCGACATAGGAAGTGTCAAACCCATGCTGAAGCCCAAAGTGGGGCGCTAAGAAGAGGTCAGACACGGGTTGTCATTTCCCGAGTTGAGCGGCTGCCGCAGGTCCCCAGAAGCCGCAGTTCCCCTGAGTTGAAGGTTCATTTAGTTAGTTTTAACTAAGAGATGTGATTAATATATTGTAAGTTTGTCCAAAAGTATTTACTAATTTCGAATTAAGGTTAGCAAGGGCATGCACTCAGGGTAACGATTACATCTGCCAAAACAAGTCCTTCGCAAGAAGGCAACCGTCCTAGCCCTTTGTAGAAAAGGGAGTCCGTGACGTAAAACTGAAACATTCCACCTCAAGACTAAGTAGACATAGAACTAGAAGAAAAAAATAGAACCGAAGTGGAAAATAAGGGAAGATAAAAAAAAGTGAGAATAAGAGGGAATAGAGAAAGGAATGAAGAAGATGCATAATAAGAGGAAGATAAGAGATAAAGAGGAGAAGAAAGAGGGAAGACAAAAGGAAGGGAGGATAATAGTAATGCGTTGATAGAGAGAAATTAAATAAAAAGAATATAAAGGCA
>JAXCGZ010015182.1:97500-117500 GCA_037179515.1 Halocaridina rubra | reverse complement strand
CCAGTTCCAAAATTAATCCCAATCCCTTCCTTACTAATAAAACTACTCTCTTGCAACCGTGTAATTCTTATTTTATGCCTATTATACAGTAGCCTAACCCAACCTAACCTAACCTAAAAAAAAATTGCCAGGTAAAGATAATTCCTCCTTTTTCTGTTGAGATGGCTACCTTTGTTTGATATAATTAGTTCTTGCATAAAGAGTTTTGAACATTTTTCTTCAGACTTGAAATACCTTTTTTCCAGAATCTTTTAGAAATTACGCTTTAATGATTATAAGTCAAACAAATGTCATGAAATAAGACTTATTTTATTATAGATCATGAGTTAGAGATAATCTTTATTTAAATAACTTCATTTAATAACATACAATTGATGTGATAACTGAGTTCTGAAGGATTATAAGTCAAAGAAATGTCACGAAATAAGACTTATTTTATTATACATCATGAGTTAGAGATAATCTTTATTTATATAACTTCATTTAATAACATACAATTAATGTGATAACTAAGTTCTAATAGTGTTTTATCCTCACAAAAGCCACTAAACTGAACATTAAATGCTTACAGAATGTCTACAAGAGGACCATGACCTGTGCCCCATCCTTAGAATTCCAGGCAAAAGGCTTCAAAACAGAAAGATTTCTGATAATCCGGATATATCAATGGAAAAGGACAGCAACACGTATACGTTTCAATTAAGGGCAAGACACGTGCCTCATCAAGAAGTGCTGAGAACAACACACCTGAAGACTTCAAAGCCTTTTTTTTTTTATAAACCAGAGAAATATAGGGAAAAAACCTAAGCCCAATTTCTTAAATAGTGTAGGCCTAGGATACCATATTGTTAGTTAGGTAGACACACACAAATGGATATCATAAGAGCATCTGACGCAGTTCTGCGTATGGCTAGGATCCCACCCGATTTCTTAAACAGTGTAAACCTAGGATACCATATTGTTAGTTAGCTAGACACACACAAATGGATTTCATAAGCGCATCTGATGCGGTTCTGTGTATGGCTAGGATCCCGTACGGGATCCTAGCCATACACAGAACCGCATCAGATGTGTTTATGAAATCCATTTGTGTGTGTCTAGCTAACTAACAATATGGTATCCTAGGTTTACACTGTTTAAGAAATCGGGCCCTAATATGATTCTAATAAATACAGATAATTAGGACAGTGTGTTAACTAAACCACGATTAAGTTTGATTATAGATTAGGATTTTGTAAAGAAAAATAATGCCAGATAATTCATACTTATAAGTCAAGTCACCCCACCTAACCCAACTCAACCCAAACAAACCTAACCTAACCTAGTTTAAGCTAACTTAAATTACAAATTACTGGATTATTTGTGTTCTAGGGGTTATTTATCGTTACTCTGTTCCAGTTTTACGTCACGGACTCCCTTTTCTACCAAGGGCTAAGACGGTTGCCTTCTTGCGAAGGACTTGTTTTGTCAGATGTAATCCTTACCCTGAGTGCATGCCCTTGCTAACCTCAGACCGTGACGGGGCGCGAACCCTCGACCTGACACCTCAGAGTCGCGGACGCTACCGCTTGAGCCACGGTGACTACGGTTATTTATCGTTACTGTTATCCATAAAATCTAATTTCTATGAATCTAGGGAGTAATTCTTAGAATCCTGACATACTACAAATACTGTTGATATAATAATGTGGTGACTTGAGCACAGGTGAAATTAATAATATATGTCAATATAAAATCACATGATAGATGTACTCCACTTAGGGAATCACCTGGAGAGAATGTACCTGAGGCTACCATTAGATAATTTTTTTTTGCAGTTTAACTAACCTTATTAGCCTAAGCAAACCTAATCTAACCTATTGTTATAAAATCAGTCTTATCTCCATTTTTTTATTTGGGGTACCGGACCCAACTTACTAAAAAAAAAAAAAGCACCACACATCCCATTGGGTTATCTTTTTCCAGTTCAACTTAACCAAACTAGCCTAATTAAACCTAATTTAGCCTAGTTCTTATAATAACAATTGCACTCCCAAATCCTTATTAGGGCACAAGATCTCTTACTACATACATACATACATACATACATACATACATACATACATACATACATACATACATACATACATACACTTCTTTTTCATTCAATAGTTTAGAGGTGCCTTCTCTTCAGTTGATCCCATTTAGGTAAAGTGGGGTGGAGTAGTTAGATATAATTAGTTTATAAGTCTACTTAGGTGGAGAGAAAGTGAATTTATCAAACTGTTTTTATAGTTTTTTGTATCATTATTATTTATCATTCGACTGGGGATGACCACAGACAAGCTGGAGCTGGGGAACTAAGGCCGGGTGTCCTTCCAAACGCCCCGCGGTGAACTCGAAACGAGTTTTTAATTTCCTAAGTCAAATGCTCTTAACTACAGCAGTAACTCGGTTTCCACCTGACTTTAACTAGATTGTATGTCTAGTCACCGTGGTTCAAGCGGCAGCGTCCGTGACTCTGAGGCGTCAGGTCGGCTGTTCGCGCCCCGTCCTAGTCTGAGGTTAGCAAGGACATGCACTCAGGGTAAGGATTACATCTGCCTATGTGTAGTCACCGTGGCTCAAGCGGTAGCGTCCGCGACTTTGAGGCGTCAGGTCGAGGGCTCGCGCCCCGTCACGGTCTGAGGTTAGCAAGGGCATGCACTCAGGGTAAGGATTACATCTGCCTATGTGTAGTCACCGTGGCTCAAGCGATAGCGTCTGCGACTCTGAGGCGTCGGGTCGAGGGTTTGCGCCCCGCCACGGTCTGAGGTTAGCAAGGCCATGCACTCAGGGTAAGGATTACATCTGCCAAAACAAGTCCTTCGCAAGAAGACAACCGTCCTAGCCCTTGGTAGAAAAGGGAGTCCGTGACGTAAAACCGGAAAAAAATTAACTAGATTGTATGTATGAAAAATCCTTTGTTCTTTGCTTAATGTTTGTGGTTATATATAACCTTCGACATTTATTGGGAAACAATCCAGTCTTGGGTTTTAAAGTACGGTTATTTTCACTTCATATATGGTCGCTTTAGAGAAACTTCCCCTTTTTTTATTCGTATTCAACTAAAATACCCCCTTAGGGAGGGGGTTAAAAATACTTCCTCCGTGTTCCCCTGCGTGTCGTAAAAGTCGACTCAATGTTGCTGATCGAGGGGGCTGGGAATCCCCTCCTCTGTATTTAATTCCCACAAAAAGTCAAAAGTATTGTGCTTGACTCAGCCAACCTCCTTGTAAGGGGAAATATGGCTTTGGTATATGGATTCTAATAAAATATAATTATTGTTCCACTTTAAAAAAAAAATATTGTCAAAGATTTCACAATCATAAGTATATTATGTTAGAGAAAGTAAGATGCATTCACCAAAAAAAAAAGTCAGATTTTTTCATTTTTTCAAAATGTTCGTGTACTTTTTTTTTATGCAAATAAGAAATGACAGTATATACGCATAAATAAATATATATAAAAAAACAAGGGTCTCTGTACCATCTTACCCTGCTACAGGTTTCCTTATTACTACTAAAAGTGTCACTGAACCCCAGTAATAATTCTTAGAATAGCTGAGGATGCCAAATTAGTATTATAGGAACTAATACCATTCATACTCTTTCTGGCACTGTGGCATTGTTACAATGCCACATCTTACCTAAAATAGAGTGTCATACAAAGCAAGTTCTTAGCAAAATGACGTAATCATTGCCTGGTGTTACATGAACCAGGTTATAATGAATTCAGTGTGCTAGTGTTGACCCTCAAATATTTGTAAGTCTAAACAATAATTTCTCCTCTGCTTAAGCGTGACAACGTAGAGCTTAACCATTAACCTTAATGTTCTGCCACCATAATGTGTGTGTGTGTGCATATATATATATATATATATATATATATATATATATATATATATATATATATATATATATATATATATATATATATATATATGAAACATATTTACCCCTGACTGGAACTAAAACCTTAGACACATAATTACTATGCAAAGCGTGTTTGATTATTATTATTATTATTATTATTATTATTATTATTATATATATATATATATATATATATATATATATATATATATATATATATATATATATATATATATATGAAGCATATTTTACCCCTGACTGGAAGTAAAACCTTAGACACATAATTACTATGCCAAAGCGTGTTTATTTGATTATTATTATTATTATTATTATTATTATTATTATTATTATTATTATTATTATTATTATTATTATTATTATTATTATTATTATATATATATGTATGTATGTATGTATGTATGTATGTATGTATGTATGTATGTATGTATGTATGTATGTATGTATGTATGTATGTATGTATGTATGTATTATGTATGTATTATGTATGTATGTATGTACGTATGTATGTATGTGTGTGTGTGTGTGTGTGTGTGTGTGTGTGTGTGTGAGTGTGAACATTTAACCAACCCAACAATAAGCATTCAACAATTCTGTGAATATTTTGAGCCTGACTTGTCTTTGTGTTTTATCTGTTAAATGATAAGAAAATATGATCGCAATATCAGCATTAATGCGTCCAATTAAGTTAACCTAAAACACGGCCATTTTCTTTTCTTAAGCCCTTGGCCTAGAAGCGACCTGACTCTCATCATTAATTTCACAAGTAGAAAAAAAAAAAAAACTTACGATATAAGCATTAGAGTCTTTCAACTTCGCTGCTGCCAAGGGTCTTGGGTCCAAGAGATTCTTCCAAAGTGCCATAGCACTCTGATGCTTCAGGATTTCTAGTTCTTGATTGTATTCAAGAAGCCATTTTTCGAGGCTTGAAAAAGGTGTTGCCATTCCTGTAAAAGAGAGAATTTCGCTGGATCAAGAACGAGATTTGGAGATGGGTCATATGTTTCAAAAATTCATGGTCAAAGGTCTAAGGAATGACAGGTTGTGTGCCAAAGGCACACAACCTCACTCACAATAGCTTAAAGCGATACTGAACAAGATACGCGACAAATCGGATGTCAATTTCATAACAAGCGATCTGTCGATGATAACTAGCGTTAGCGCTGTTTCACTGCTTGTTTTGAAATTATAGCGTTTCTTGTGGTTGGAGAAGGAGAGGGAGACCAAAGCGTAGGTGGATGGATTGCATCAATGACGAACTGAGATCTAAAGCTTTGTTGGGTGATGAGGTATGGGACAGGAACAAATGGAGAACGCTGGCCATAAACATCGAGCCCTCATAAAAGTGGGAAAAGATGTAGACGAAGAAGAAGAAGAAGCGTTTCTTGTGGTTCTGACACTTTAGCACTAAGAGTACACTCTCTATGCATGTATATCCGCGTGTTTCTATATGGCTCTCTGGTTTCTTAAAATCAATTCATCAACTCCGAAAAAAAAAATTACGGAGCAGGACCAAGAATACATTTGATATACGAATAAACTTCAATGATGGAAACTTATTTTATCATATTTTCCATGTAGTAGGTTGGTCCATGGCATCAACCGCCCATTGTGATACTACAGTTGAAGTGGCTTTTGGACTTAAATAGGACTGCTCAGGACACTTAGATGCTAAGGCTTCCCTCAGTTACGGTTCTCTTTCTATGCCTACATCAACACCGAATATTTTTGGATATCTATCATACATATCTAATTATCCCTTCACATCTGACAAGTCATTACACTCTCCATCTCTTTTTCTCTTGATTCATCTGTTTACCAGATGAGTGGTGAGGAGACTGGTCAAGTTATATGGCCCTACATGAAACTGTGAAAAGCTGATAAAAAACAGAAGAAGAAGAAGAAGAAGAAGAAGAAGAAGAAGAAGAAGAAGAAGAAGAAGAAGAAGAAGAAGAAGAAGAAGAAGAAGAAGAAGAAGAAGAAGAAGAAGAAAGCAAATACCTAAATAAACCAAAATGCGAACCGAAGCTTGGAATAAAGCATAAATCTTTTTTGTTACCAAAAGCATTAACAAGTAGTGGAGGTTGTTTCCAGCCAAATGCCCCACATGAAAAGTGGGAAAAATTAAAGACAGAGACTAGAGCTATATAAATATAAGCTAAAAACAGATATTAATTCAGGAGTAGAAAATAAATATTTTGCGTGGTTACATACAGTGCTATTGACCGTTTTACGTGTCACTCTTAATTTCCACTAGAATGGGGGTGGACACAGAGAGCTTGGAGATGGGGAACAATTAATCAAGCCTTCTTACGATGGACTTGTTTTGGCAGTTGTAATCGTTACCCTGAGTGTATATCAAATATTAATTTATTTAATTTTTTGCTTAGTTACCTTCGGATGGGAACTGAGGAGAGGTTGGTAGAGAAGATGAACAAGATAAACCAACAATTAACCATCCAATAATTAGAGAGAATTCGGCCATGATCTCACCTGAAATAAATAGTTAGTATTATTATTATTATTATTATTATTATTAATATTATTATTATTATTATTATTATTATTATTATTATTATTATTATTATTATTATTATTATTATTATTATTATTATTATTATTATTATTATTAGACAAAATCCTTTGAAGGATATATATATATATATATATATATATATATATATATATATATATATATATATATATATATATATATATATATATATATACACACTCATACACACCCTAAAAGCCGAATATACTACTAGGTTATAAATGGTATGAAAATCTTTAAAATAATAAGACCCGGTTTCATAATGCCAATCTTTTCTCTCGTAGTACAGAGAGTGAAGATGTAGCATTAATAATGCGAAAGGCGTCATCAAGGTAAACCTTTAGATGCTTTATAAGTTAAACATAGAAAATTTCAAGTCACCTTCAAGAGAATATACGGTAGTCACCATGGCTCAAACGGTAGCGTCCGCGACTCTGAGGCGTTAGGTCGAGGGTTCGTGCCCCGTCACGGTCTGAGGTTAGCAAGAGCATGCACTCAGGGTAACGATTACATCTGTCAAAACAAGTCCTTCAAAAGAAGGCAACCGTCCTAGCCCTTGGTAGAAAAGGGAGTCCGTGACGTAAAACCGGAACTTCAAGTGAATATACCAGGCAATGGTATGAAAACTTCCGATATAATTATACCAGGTTACGTAATACCGACCTCTTTCTCCATCTCGATAAATGCTCTAGAAGTTACATTAACAATATACCCTCAATTTTAAACGAAAATACCAGTAACTGGTATAGATATCAAGTAAATAATTATACCAACCTTCTCTCTCGAAGTACTCTGAGAAGGTAGAAACACCGAGGTATCACTCTCCGAAGTAAGCCTTCTGATGCGACGGTATGGGACCCAACCGCTGTCACGCCTTCTGGAGAAATGATAAAAAAAAAGCCTTTTGCTCTTGGGTAGGTGGGACTGTTTCCAGTGCACATGCGCATGAGTCCAGTTTCCAGGAGAAAAGTTAATAATAAAAAGAAGAAGAAAAGATGGGAAACTTCATCCTGGAAGGGTTAACTAAATAATGAAATTAAATTTCGTGATTAAGATTAAAAGAAAACTTGAAAAAAAGAGAGAATGAGGGGAAGAGTAACGTCCGATTAGCCTTAAATAAATAATTTAATTACGAAAAAAAATAATAGTGAAAAGAAGAAAAAAGAAAAAGGAAGAATGAGAGGAAGAACATAGACTAGGAATAATTAACTAAATAATGAAGTAATGAATAATGATTAAATAAAGGGAAACTATGATTAAATATGGAAGATTAATAGGATGAAAAGAGAGATAATTGTCTAGAGAAAGTTAAGCCAAAAGATAGAGTTTTAAATTAATCATTGAAATTCTAAACAGGGAAATCCAGAGTCTATGCTTCAAAGGGGAAATAATTTGCATTGAAGTATTTTTTCTCGAAATATGAATAAAACTTCAAGTAAATTTGGAAGTTCCCCTCAGGACGAGGGAAAAATCACCTCCATGGTGTTCCCTCGTGAGGCGTAAAAGTATACCAGATGGGGTTCAGTAAGGGGACCGGGATTCCCCTCCTAGGTATTTCCTCCTACAGGCAAGAGAGTTTAAGCTGTTTACTGGGGAAATTACTGCTGTGGCTGGGCACCACAATGGGGGGTTTGGGCCTGTGCCGGCTGGCGACCACACTATGGGTCCTCCATGACCCGTTCCACCCATCCCTGGGTGGAGACTCTAAAACAAGAGAGTCAAGTGGTTTGCTTTGACTCAGCCTCCCCCTTACAATTGGGACTGTGGCTTTTGTTTACACGTAGATAGAACAATGAGGAAGAACGGCATTTGCTTATAGGTAGATAGAGCAATTAGGAACAAAGTCTTTTTTTTTATAGCAACAAACAAACACACAAACTAACGAAAAATAAGGGACAACCACAACAAAGAAGTCTTTCTTAACTCTTGGCATAAACTAGGTCATTATAACTAAAATATATAGTTAAATAGAGCGAGAGGACAAAAAAAGCTTAAGGTAGGTTAGGTCAATTAGATCAGGTCAGGTTAGGTCAATTAGGTCAGGTCAGGTTAGGTTAAAATATAACTAGCTCTTTTGTCACGCTAGCTCATTTGGAACTAGTTCTTTGGTCGTCTATCTATCTACCTACCTATCTATGTAGATAGATAGATAGATAGATAGATAGATAGATAGATAGATAGATAGATAGATAGATAGGTAAACTTTCTCGTATGAATGAAATACAAAATGGAGATATTACTTCTCCTCGCGCCACCCCATCAAGTTGACCTTTACGACATACAGGGAAGCAAGAAGTGGTAATCTTGTTATCTAGCAGAAGAGAAGAAAAAAAAACTGAATAGCATGAGAAAAAGAACAATAGGAGACAGAGGATGCTTATCTCCTCACTTGTATATATTCTTACATTTAACACGTACCATACATACACATACAATGGCCTTAATTCCCCTTGTGAGAGGGTGGCCGAGTCAAAACACACACATTCATCAGAAACCAACATACGTAGTACAGTGGTAACGTGCTGGCTTCGCATTCACGAGGTCAAAAGATCGGTTCCCGTCCAAGATCGAGAGTTTAAGCTGTTTGCTGGCAGGTTACTGCTGTGGTTGGGCACCACAGTGGGGGGTTGGGGCTTGCCCCGGCTGACGAATACCCATTGTATAATGGAAATAAAGGTTTAAAAAAACACTCCTCTTAGCTCCTTGGCTATAAAGAGGTGTCACAAATTACCCAATCACCCTGCTTAGATCACCCAGAGGGCAATTGGGCAAGGATTCTTCTGCAATGAGGCCCCGACAGCTGCAGCTGTGTTTCGCCCCTTTTATTCTACAAATAATAGCAAGCTCTTAGCTTTTAGCTCTAAATAAATATTCGAGAACTAATTCAATTCTCGGCTGTCGGGCTTCACGGCAAAAGATCATTGCTCCCTTACCCTGTGGATGATCCATGTAAGGTGGTGGTGGCAGGGGAATTGTGGCAGCCCTATATCCTTAAGAAGCAAGAGAAGTGAATGAGGTATCTTTGGCTTAAGGTGAATGTGTGTGCACTGACTCGGCCACTCTCTTACAAGGGGGACTGCGGCCATATTATATGTATGTGAATAGAGGGCTCTTAGCGTTTATATCCAAAAATATTTTTCAGTGAATTTCAAGCCTTGAAACCACTCCGGCTTACCTGTGAAGCATAACCTCCTCTTTCAGGCAAGAGAGTTTAAGCTGTTTACTGGGGAGATTACTGCTGTGGCTGGTCACCATAGTGGGGAGTTGGGGCCTGTGCCGAATGGCGACCACCCTATGGGTCCTCCATGACCCGTTCCATTCATCCGTGGGTAGAGAATCTAAAAAAAAAAAAAAAGAAACAGTGAAACTCTTTTCTTGCTTAACCGCTAACAGCAATTTTGTAAAGGAAACACTCCTAAAAATGTTATTCAGGGAATATAAAACTAACAAGTCCCACAACCTTCCTCAAGTGCTGACTACTGCAGCCTTCTCCTTGTGCTATACCAAGACTAACAAGTCCCGCTAAATTCCTCAAGTGCTGACTACTGCAACCCTCTCCTTGTGCAAATACCAACAACACTTTTCAAATATTTTCGACACGATTTCAATGGAAAAATATATGGTGATTGGAAGCGAGATAATTTAGCGAGTGGTGAGTTAAGGGAAATGACTGACGCGAGTTCGAACCCACCACATGACTTTAGGAATGGCATCCAGCCTGAATCCTCAGCTCCAACAAGTTTGTGTCCATTCAAAGTCAAATAGGGACTAATTGTTGCACAAGTATTGTTGATTTTAGTAGGCAGTGACTTAAGTTTATTTTTGGCATATTTTTGTACTCTTTAAGAGACAAATCAGCATGTACTGTTTATTTTCTTGGGTGGGGAACTTTATTGATATTATAGATATCAAATGTTCCGGTTTTACGTCACGGATCCCTTTTCAACCAAGGGCTAGGACGATTGCCTTCTTGCCAAGGACTTGTTTTGGCAGATATAATCGTTACCCTGAGTACATGGCCTTTCTAACCTCAGACCGTGACGTGGAGCGAACCCTCGTCCTGACGTTTCAGAGTAGCGGACGCTACCGCTTGTGCCACGGTGACTACTGATATTATAGATATCAAAAAATAAGATAAAAAAAATATAAGAAAATAATGAGATTCTCATATAAGCAACAGAAAGAAGAAGAAAGCTATCGAAAACCAGTAGGAATAAATCCAGATAACAGAAATCAGCAAAGACAGGAGCAATAAATAAAAAAAAGAAAGATAAAATAGGAGAGAAAAGAAAGGAGAAAGAGGGAGAAAATATAAGTGAAATAAAGTGAAAAAGTTAAAATAAGATGCTGGAAACCAAGAAACTCAGATCTTCTCAAAAAAAAAAAAAAAAAAAACACACACAAATAAGGTTTACCAAATAAGATATCGAAAACAGGATATCATTGAAGCCGTCAAGAGCTCAGGAATATATCTTAGGAGGTCATATCTCTCTCTTTCTCTCTCTCTCTCTCTCTCTCTCTCTCTCTCTCTCTCTCTCTCTCTCTCTCTCTCTCTCTCTCTCTCTCTCTCTCTCTCTCTCTCTCTCTCTCTCTCTCTCTCTCTCTCCAAACACTGATCAAACACGAGTGTTTACTTTAGGATGGGGGATAACACCAACAAGGATATCAGGTGCCAATTAAATAGAAAATTTACTTCTCTCTCTCTCTCTCTCTCTCTCTCTCTCTCTCTCTCTCTCTCTCTCTCTCTCTCTCTCTCTCTCTCTCTCTCTCTCTCTCTCTCTCTCTCTCTCTCTCTCTCTCTCTCTCAGTGTCATATATTTATCTCTCCATCCATCTAATATCTATGCACTCTAAGAAGACAAGTCTGTGTCCACCCTCATTAGAGGGGACCGCGGTATCACAGTGGTTACAGCGCTTGACTCTAGAAGTGATAAACCCGTGCTCAAACCCACGGGGTGCTAATAAGGGCATTCAACCTTAATTCCCCAGCTCTATCGTGTCTATATCCGCCCCCACTCGCATGAGGATTAAGTGACTTGAAATGGCAAATATAACAAAATGTAGCAACGATAAAAAACACAAATACTGTCTTTATAGGATCCGGTTTTACGTCACGAACTCCTTTTCTACTAAGGGCTAGGACGGTTGCCTTCTTACGAAAGACTTGTTTTGGCAAATGTAATCGTTACCCTGAGTGTATGCCCTTACTAACCTCAGTCCGTGAAGGGGCGCGAACCCTCGACCTGCCGCCTCAAAGTCGCAGACGCTACCATTTTGCCACGGACACTATTAAGACTACAAATACTGTCTTTATCAAAACACAAGTTCATTAATCTTTCCATTATTTTCTTTTACATTTAATAATGTGTACTCGCTGAGCAAGTTGAGTTGACAGGGACTACATCTTTTTTAATGAGTGTGACACCGGGACAGGCAGAAACTGCCCTCATCAATAAAGGCCCGGGCACTAGAAAATACCAATACGAAGGAAAAGAAAAAGGTTAAGGACAAGGCAGAGATGAGGTAATGTCACAAAATGAGGGAGTCCAATACTCTTTCCTTTTTTCTTGAAAACAGCCCTGTCGAAAAGTAGCTGTACAAACATTCCTTGGGAAGTTTAAATCTGAACCGCCGAGCGAAGGAGAGTTTAAGCTGTTTTCTGGGGAGGTTACTGCTGTGGCTGAGCACCACAGTAGGGGGTTGGGGCCTGTGCCGGCTGGCGACCGCCCTATGGGTCCTCTATGACCCGTTCTACCCATCCGTGAGCTAGAAAGGAGTAACATTCTGTCCAGGTCTTTTTGCCTCATGAGGTGGTTGTTTGGGTTCTAGGAAATTTCGCCATAAACGTTTTTGCCGCAGGAAAATTCGCCGAATAGGAAAATTCGCCGCATAGGAAAATTCACCGTGTAGGAAACTTCGCCGTGTAGGAAAATTCGCCGCATAGGAAAATTCGCCGCATAGGAAAATTCGCCGTGTAGGAAAATTGGCCGAGTAGAAAAATTCGCCGAATAGGAAAATTCGCCGCATAGGAAAATTTGCCGTATAGGCATAGGAAAATTCGCCGTGTAGGAAAATTCACCTTGTAGAAAAATTCGCCGAATAGGAAAATTCGCCGTGTAGGAAATTTGCCGTGTAGGAGAATTCGCCTCACAGGAATATTCCCCGTGTAGGAAAATTCGCCATGTAGGAAAATTCGCCACATAGGAAAATTCACCATATACGAAAATTCGCTGAATTGGAAAATTGGCCGCTTAGACAAATTCGCTGAATAGGAAAATTCGCCGCATAGGAAAATTTGCCGTATAGGCATAGGAAAATTCGCCTTATCGGCTAATTGGCCGTAAATAATAAATAAAAGAGAAGATTATCTGTTCCCTTAAAATAGTAACTTCTGGCTAATCCATCAACGTACCTTCTTCTTCTTCTTCTTCGTCTACATCTTTTCCCACTTTTATGTGGGGTCGATGTCACTGGTCGTTATCTGTACTGGCCATATGTGGTTTTGGCAAAATTTTTATGGCCGGATGCCCTCCTGCCGCCAACCCTCCCCTCTCTACCGTCACCAAGTTGAGTTGTTATCTAGCTCAGAGTCTGCTTGTGTGCTTTTCTACCAAGGGCTAGGACGGTTGCCTTCTTGCGAAGGACTTATTTTGGCAGATGTAATCGTTACCCTGAGTGCATGCCCTTGCTAGCCTCAGACCATGATGAGGAGCGAACCCTCAACCTGATGCCTCTAAGTCGCGGACGCTACCACTCGAGCCACGGTGAATACACAGAGTCTGTCTGCTTTTGTACCTCCATTGATAAATATATCCATGCAAGCAACTCATTACAATGGTCTATACAGTGGAAACTAGCAGTGAAGGAGTGCATTTAGTGGCTGATTTAAACTATGTTCACCAGTTATTTATATAGGAAATTCAATGAAAAAACGCATTGGAAATCAAATAAAACGTATTGGAAATGTGAAAAAAAAGTATTGGAAATGTGAAAAAACGCATTGGAAATGCTAAAAAAGTATTGGAAATGTAAAAAAAAAGTATTGGAAATGTGAAAACGTATTGGACATGTAAAAAAAAGAAATTATTGGAAACGTGAAAAAAGTGTATTGGAAATGTGAAAAAACGTATTGATAATGTGAAAGCAAAGAATTGGAAATGTGAAAAAGTATTGGAAATGTGAAAAAAAAGTTTTGGAAATGTGAAAAAAAAAACGTATTTGAAATGTGAAAAAAAGTATAGGAAATGTGAAAAAATATTGGAAATGCTAAAACGTATTGGAATGTGAAAAAACGTATTGAAATGTGAACACGTATTGGAAATGTGAAAAAAGTATTGAAAATGTGAAAAGAAACGTATTGGAAATGTGAAGAAAAAACGTATTGAAAATGTAAAAAAAAGGTATTGGAAATGTGAAAACAGAGTGTGTAAAACAAGAGAGTGCAACTGTATACCTTGTTAGAAGATGATAATATATCAATATGTCAAACATTCTGTGAGTATTGTCATCCTTCACAACCCTCGAAACCAAAAGTTTTTTAAAGCAAAAATGAAATTAAGATCATCAGTTATTCACAAACCTCTGCTCGATCGCTATTTGCCAATATTTCACGAAATTTAGATAAAAATGCTTTATCTCTGATGCCGTTTTAGAAGATTTGACTCGCGATATTGGAGGCTGAGGGCACATGAAGAGCAAAGCACCCCCTACCCCAACAGGAAGTGGGTATAGAATTCCGGAAGAATAAAAATTCCTGGGAAGAAGTGGGTATATATAGATAAATTTCTAGAAACTGGTGTGCAGTCTATATTATACGATTGTGATGAAGAGAATGCTGAGAGAATATTAGTGTTTGAAACACAAGCAGGCTTAGATGACCTTGAGAATAATAAGGATTGGATTTGCGAGGGTACTTTAAAGGGTTAGATGACCTTGAGAATAATAAGGATTGGGTTTGCAAGGGTACTTTCAAATGAAGTCTAAATATATATTATCAGTTACTCACGCTAAATATTGTCATAAGAAGTCTTAGCAACGCACGTTTTTCGTTCTGCTTCCTGGTAAATTCAAAGAAACGTACAGCAGACTTTCCAGTGCCCAAAAGGGCTTACCCCATCATTAGAACCCGAAATCTAATGGTTGACTTCGAGAAAGCAACTATCAATATTTTCTCTCATATATTCTTAGCAACAGCTGTAGTCACTGTGGCTCAGGCGGTAGCGTCTACGACTTTGAGGCGTCAGGTCGAGAGTTCGCGCCCAGTCACGGTCTGAGGTTAGCAAGGGCATGCACTCAGGGTAACGATTACATCTGCCAAAACAAGTCCTACGCAAGAAGGCAATCGTCCTAGCCTTGGTAGAAAAGGGAGTCCGTGACGTAAAATACGCTTTATTCTTAACAACTATTTCGGATTGTTTATTTCATGTAGCTAAGAATATTTATCGCCTACAGGCTTATACTCACACACTCTCTTTCTTATTCAATTCACTCACTTTTTAGCACTTTTTCTCCTTTCTCGCTTCTCCTCTTTCTCCACTTTTCTTCCATGCTCACTCTGTATTCCACTAAATAATTATCAGATATTCCACCACTAACTCCTCTCAGTGCATTCACATCTAATACTCTTGCAATCACCTTCCTGTCCACCACAACATAATCCGTTAATGCTATGTCAACTACTCTACCATTATACTCTGACCTACATATGTGTGTGCACATCCTTATTTTTAAATTCAGTATTAGCAAGCAACATTTCCCTCTCTCAATATACATTTCTATCATTTTCTCTCCACTCTCATTCCTACTAGGTACTCCATACTTCTCAACTACACCATCCACTGGCTCATTCCTTACTCTAGTATTCAAATCTCCCATCAACACCACATTCACATTCATTCCCAAGTCTTCCACACACTCGATCAATTTCATCCATTATTCTTCTCTTTCTTCCTCACTTCTTGCACTGTCAGGGCTATATGTGCTTACAAATACCCAAACCTTGTATCTCATCTCATTTTACCCTGTCTTTATTCAAGATGATACTTCCTTCCACTCCAACACATTATTTATCTCTCCACTTACCAACACAGCCACTCCCTTTCTTTCTTTCCCCTCTCTCAACTCCAGACACCCTACCTATCACTCTCCCATATGTCACCTCACCATTTACTTTTATCTTAGTTTCTCTCATTGCAAGTATATCCATATTTCTCTCTGCAAACATACTCCCTATCACCTCCCTCTTACATTCATTTACACCACAACAACGCACATTCAGAGACCCAATTACTAGGGTTCTGGCTCAATCTCTCCTGCCAGAATATCCCCGCATCTTTTGGCCACTCGTAGGATGAAAAATACAGAAAAGGGGATACCCAGTCCTCAGCTCCGCCTCATGTAGTTTACTTTTAAGACACTCAGGGGAACACGGAGGACGCATTCTAACCAACTCCCTTAATGTTTTTGTAAAACCCTTTATCATTCACATTTTTTAAATGTTTGACGTTAAATAAAAAATTGTCTATTTTATGCTTTTATAAAATCCTTTATCATTCATTTTCTTTATTAAAGAAAAAAAAATGCTGATATAATAGCCATTATCACTGTCCAAACGGCAAATTTGTCTTACAGCAAATTTTCCCTTTCGGTGAAATTTCCTTCGGCCAAAATTCCAACGGCCAAAATTCCTAAGGCAAAAATGTTTGCTGCAAATTTTCCGGACACGAATTGTTTGCCGTTTAATGTGTCACTCTTAATCCCCATTCGTGGAGGGGTGGACACAGACAGGTTGGAAAGGGGAAAATAGAGCTGGATTCCCTTCCTGACACCATGCAGTGGGATAAAGTTCATGTAAATTTACTTTTTAAATGAGTATCTATTAAGCATCTTATAAGTGTTGGGCCTCGCTAATATAAGCCCTCACATACAGATAATAAAATATATTTACACATTTCAACAGGTATTGGATGACATTCTCTACACACTAGCAACAGGTATTCTCTCTCTCTCTCTCTCTCTCTCTCTCTCTCTCTCTCTCTCTCTCTCTCTCTCTCTCTCTCTCTCTCTCTCTCTCTCCTCTCTCTCTCTCTCACACACACACACACACACACACATACACACACACATGCACACACACACACGCGCGCGCACACACACACACACACATACACACACGCACACACACACACACTCACACACACACACACACACACTCACACACACACACACACACACACACACACACACAAAGCACATAGCTAAGCCTGAAAAAGTTCAAAGACATGCCACGAAACTGGTGCCAGAAATACGCAATCTCAGTTATGATGAGAGGCTGAGGGAATTAGACTTACCATCACTCGAAGCTAGAAGAGTGAGGGGGGATATGGTGACAGTCTTTAAATTCCTTCATGGTTATGATAGAGTGGATAGGGATCGATATTTCGATATGGCTGGCTCTAGAACTAGAGGTCATAGTTTGAAGCTTCGTAAGAAAACTTCTTTGCAGGATGTAAGGAAATACTTTTTCAGTGTAAGAGTAGTTGATAATTGGAATTGGCTAAGCGAGGAGGTATTTAATGCTATCTCAATCCATAGTTTTTAAGGACAGGTATGATAAGTATCACTAAGTCTAAAATGGAACCGATCAGGAGACGGAAGATACGAGCTTTGGGCTCTTTCCCGTAAACACAATTAGGTAATCACACACACACACACACACACACACACACACACACACACACACACACACACACACACACACACACACACACAGAACAGAATGTGCAGCTTGCGCAGTCGTGTTGATACGAGAGATAAGTGATACTGAAAATTGTTGTATTATAGATCTCCTTTTTTATTTATCTTATTTTTAATAGGAAGGAGGACCAGACATTACTATAACATATTCTTCAGCATAACCGTCCTAACTCTTCGTAGAAAAGGGAGTTCGTGACGTAAAACCGAATCCATCCTATTCACTCTTCCATTCCCTATCGTCAGTGTGTTTGTTTTGTGTCATCATTAATCCCCTTTATGGGGGTGAACAAGAAGTCTGGATGGGGAATTAAGGCTAGATGCCCTTCTTAACGCCTCACGGTAGACCCCCTCGCGAAACTGTCAACTCCTAAGTCGAGTATTCTAACCACTTGGCCACCATGGTCTCCCCCATTCCTTATCGTCTGTCCTGTATTGATTTTTGACGTCAGATGATTAAAGTTATTTCGTACGATTCTACAGTACAACCCCCACTGACTATGGGTGCTCGTAGATACAGAAGCACAGAGAGAGAGAGAGAGAGAGAGAGAGAGAGAGAGAGAGAGAGAGAGAGAGAGAGAGAGAGAGAGAGAGAGAGAGAGAGAGAGAGAGAGAGAGAGCATGTCTGTTACACTCACTGGCGTAGTATTGCTATATCTATTTATCAGTTCTATTCCCGGGTCGTCGAATCGAGTTGACCTGGCTTGTGATATCGCCTAATAATGACTTTTCAAGGTGAAAATTATGCGTCAGTTAAAAAAAAAAAAAACAGTGAATCTTGATGACATGAGGTTATGAAACACAAGTTATTGTTAAGGTTTAGGAATTATTGCCAAAGTGTATGTTAAGAATACATTGTTTTCTCATTGGCATTTCGAGGTGAGTGGTCTTAACATGCAGTGTCACGAAAAAGAGATGTAATCAGTGTCAAAATGAGAAGAAGCTTTGTGGATAATAGTTAATTTGTGGGAAATATGAAGACAATAGCTTTTGTTAAGGTTAGGATATTAGTGTCAAAGTGCATGAGGAGAATTTTTCTTTATAAATTTCTTATTTTTGGTTCTTTGAAGTGAGTTCTTCTGTGATTCTGCTTATTGGGGGAAACATTGCACAGGAAAAACAGTGAGTATATCTGAGAGAAGCCATGCGACAGAAGCTGTTCTTTAGACCAGAATATGAGTGACAAAAGTGAGTTGTTGGGGATTTTTTTTTCATCATAATTGTATGCCCAGTTCTTCGAAGTGAGCAGCTTTTGGTATCGCTTAATATAGACTTAGGCCCGATTTCTTAAACAGTGTAAACCTAGGATACCATATTGTTAGTTAGCTAGACACACACAAATGGATTTCATAAACGCATCTGACGCGGTTCTGTGTATGGCTAGGATCCCCAGTGGGGGATCCTAGCCATACACAGAACCGCGTCAGATGCGTTTATGAAATCCATTTGTGTGTGTCTAGCTAACTAACAATATGGTATCCTAGGTTTACACTGTTTAAGAAATCGGGGGTACGGGATCCTAGCCATACATAGAACCGCGTCAGATGCGTTTATGAAATCCATTTGTGTGTGTCTAGCTAGCTAACAGTATGGTATCCTAGGTTTAGACTGTTTAAGAAATCGGGGGTACAGGATCCTAGCCATGCGTCAGATGCGTTTATGAAATCCATTTGTGTGTGTCTAGCTAACTAACAATATGGTATCCTAGGTTTACACTGTTTTAGAAATCGGGTCTTTATCGGAGATGAAATGAGACAGAATCGAGCTGAAAACAGAGGATTTTGATGGCAGGAACAGATGAAACAAAAGCTGTTGAGAAGGTCAGTACAGTTGCACCAGTGAATTTTGGGAATTTTATACTATTTTTTCAATAATTTTTTAAAGGTTTTTTCTTACATTTTTGTATTTATATTTTTTTAGAAGGATAAAAGTGGGCGGAGTTGAGCAGCGATCATCAAGTTTTTTAAGGAACTGAAAGGTTTGAAGATAAGAATACAAGAAATTATAATTATATAACCCATGTTGACTTAGCAGGCTAATTAAGTACACAGCTGAATGGAAGAGGGAAATTACCTTTTTTCAATGCCACAATTAGTCCTCATTCGAATGGAGGTGCATACAGACATTTTGGGCTAAGGGATTAAGGCTGGATGCCCTTCATAATGCTCCGCTGTGGATCGAACAAACGTTAGTTGCTTCTTGACTCGCGTGCACTATCAGTGAGTTTCTGCGGTCCAGGAATTGATAAATAAAAATTTCCTTTATGCTGACTTAACAAAACGTAAGCTTGAAAATCTTGCAAATTCGTAAGCTTGAAAATCTTGCAAATGCGTAAGCTTGAAAATCTTGCAAATTCGTAAGCTTGAAAATCTTGCAAATTCGTAAGCTTGAAAATCTTGCAAATTCGTAAGCTTGAAAATCTTGCAACTTTGTAAGCTTGAAAATCTTGCAAATTTGTAAGCCTGAAAATCTTGCAAATTCGTAGGCTTGAAAATTTTGCAAATTTGTAAGGTTGAACATCTTGCAAATTTGTAAGCTTGAAAATCTTGCAAATTCGTAAGCTTGAAAATCTTGCAAACTCGTAAGCTTGAAAATCTTGCAAATTCCTTCCCCGTCATCGAGATTTAGCATTAGCAAGTTTCAAAGAAAGAAATTTTGCAATATGTTCAAAAACATTTCATCAGATCCAGTGCTGAGGTATGTACAAATATTTTCAACAGTCTCTCTAAACCTTTTAATTATACCTTAACTGAAATGAGTAGTAGTAGTAGTAGTAGTAGTAG
>JAXCGZ010015182.1:67500-87500 GCA_037179515.1 Halocaridina rubra | reverse complement strand
CTGTAGAATACTGACTAATTCTGTGTTCAAATTTACCATGCCCACATTCTCAACATATCATTGTTGCTATGCTTATTATAATTCGCTTTTTTCATTCTAGTCCTGAGTAGATGCTTTCCTTCCCAGCACATTATACTTTTTTTTTTCTGTACAAGACTCTGATGGAGCTGTTGATAAACCATGAAAACACACACATTTCAACACTAAAATCATTAGTGTTTCGTTTCAAAAGCATTGGCTCCTCCTAGTGTTATGTTCCAAGATTCGTCACAAGATCTGTATTTCAAAATAAGAGCAGTGGGTGATGAGTTTATATGAGACTGACCATTATGTATGATGAGGGTCGAAGTTACTGGATACCTTAACTTCTACATACCAGTGCACCGTTTTATTGCAGTGCACCACATTGTCACAATTAGTTACCCATGAATGAGAGTGGACACAGACAGGTTGAAGCTGAGGGATCAGACTGGATCCCTTTCCTAACTTCCCACGGTAGGCTTGAGCCCATGTCACTTATCTCCAGGATCGTGCACACTAACACTAAGCTACCGTGGCCTTGGTGGCACACGAGTTGGGAGACAACTGACAGAGATTCGAGCTAGGATGTTAGAAAGGGCATCCAGTCTTATTCCCATAGTTCCAGCCTATCTGTGTCCACTCCATTCATGGGGACTAATTGTGACACACAAAACGGTACACTACGCTATTTTCTATGAAAGCACCTGCACTTAATTATTTCCCTGCCCTCCTGCTCTCCATTTTCAGCATCCTCCTGTATACTTGTCGCCATATGTAAATGTCATTCAATTTTCTCATTAATCAAGATTTATTTACTTTGTGTATCACAGATTACTTATCAGAGGATAAGCCTGCTCATATCTGAAGGTGTGCCTTGCAGAGGGTTAATCACCGGATGCCCAGCTTATGTCACAATGATTTCCATTTTCAGCCTAGCTGTTTCCTCCAGATATAATAACCCTGGGTGATGCTAGCAGCTGTGATTGTTAAAGGGAGATTGCCCTTTGCTAAACAGTAGCGTAAGTGTCTTGTATCCTTTCTATCTATCGAAAAGAGCATCCTCCTTTGATGTTTGATTTTAACGTAAGCAAGTCGATAAGATCCTGTCTTATCTCATTTCATCCTGAGAGGAATAACGATGGCTCTAAAATACAATTCTGAATTGTTAACATCTGTCAGTTTCCCAAGCTGTCATATTTTTTTAATTATGTTTAAAATTATGTTTGCTAATGAGAACTTGCTCTGTACATGGATGACCGGGATAATGATCAAAGAGATGGATTTTAGAGCCTTAATTAGAATTGGAATTTACTTGAATGATACTAGTCAATTTCAAGCTTAATGCTAAACATTCTTTCTTACTTTCCCAACAGCTTCATTGCCATTGTTAATAGGAATACCAGGAGCTACATTTGGTGGTATGATGACAGAGTATTTTGGGCCAAAGAAGTTTCAAATACTGATAACACCTGTGCTTGCTGCATCTCTCGTTGTCATGCATATTGCCTCTTGGGAGGGTATTGTTGAAGCTGGATTAGCCCCTCTCACACTTATGATAACTAGAACTTTGCAGGTAGGTTACAAGAAAACCATAGTATATCTTACCCCCTTTGGCTAAAAATATTTCGCAGGGATTATGTTGAAATATTTTCTTCTGTTATTAAAAACGTACAGAGATATATCAGTAATAATAATTATCTTATCAGAAACTTAAATCCCTAAGCATAACTGCTTCTTCGAGTATAAGACTGGGTACTTCTTCTATACACCCTTAAAATTATAATGACTTGATATTGCTTTCTAATTCATGCCCTGCATTTCAGAGTGCTGTGACAGGATTAGCGGTAGCAGTGGTATGTCAGATATTCCTTTCTAATTCATGCCCTGAATTTCAGAGTGCTGTGACAGGATTAGCCGTACCAGTTGTCTGTCAGTTCTCATGTGAAATGGCTGACTCAAGACTCAGAGGAACACTTGGAAGCCTTGTAGATTTTTGGGGATACTCAGGTTTTGTTCTTTGCTACATCTCAGGGTATTTCATGCACTGGACCACAATGACATTGGTATTACCACTATTTACATTCCTTCCCTCATTTATTCTACTTCTTATCACCCATGAGTCTCCTGTGTGGCTTGCAAGGAAAGGAAAACTGACAGAAGCTAAGAACACTCTTTCAAGCTTAAGGCGTACGGCTGAAGAGGTTTCAGAAGAATTTGAAGGTTTAAAAAAAGACACCCAAGAAAAACAATCTTGCCTTCAGGCATTTCGATTAATGAAACATAAGCATAATTACATACCTCTTACAATTGCCATACTAATGCCCTTTTTCAAAGAACTCGCTGGTAATGTTGCCATAGCCATGTTTATGGTTGATATTTTCAGATTAGCTGGCGTTGGTTTACACCCAAATTTGTGTTCATTTATCACTGGACTTGTACGAGTGGTCAGCAACTTTATTGGAGCCCTTGTGCTACACAGGTTTCCCAGGAGGATCATGCTTCTTACAGGTCTCACTGTTGTTGCATTGGCTAATTTCGGTTTTGGCGTAATCTATTACTTGAAGGACAGCGGAAAAGACTTATCTAACTTCAACTGGGTCCCTCTTGTGATGCTATCCATGTTCATGATTGGATATGGAGTAGGAGTTGGAGCTCCTACTTGGTTAGTGTCCGCAGAGATTATACCCAACTCTATCCGATGTGTAGGATTCGGGATAACCATTGCTATATACTCTGCAACAGCATTTTGCACCTCCAAGACCTTTTACTCTATGCAAGATATCATAGGATTACATGGCATATTTTGGTTTTTTTCAGTTTCCACTTTTGGTTACTGGCTACTGGTGTATTTCGTTGTTCCAGAAACACGCGGTTTTACTCTCATGGAAATCGAAGAGTTCTGGAAGAAACACGAAAAAGAAATATCAGTTTAATTTCACATTTTCATCAAAATATTTCTAAATCATAATGATAACTAATTTATATTTCATAAAATTTGCATAGATAATTTGCACAAAGCAAAGATACCTGTCAGTTATTAAGATATAATTTTTAATTCAGTTACAGCTTTACGATGGACTGGGATTTCTGCTACAAGATGAGGAAGAAGAAGTAGGTGTAAATCACCTACAGTTCACAGGTCCCAAGGCAGACGACCACTGACCAGTTATCCTTCAGATGACTAAATCAATATGGCAGAAGAGAGAAATGTGGTGATCCTTTATGTTTGTTTCGGTTTTACGTCACGAACTCCCTTTTCTACTAAGGGCTAGTACGGTTGCCTTCTTGCGAAGGACTTGTTTTGGCAGATGAAATCGTTACCCTGAGTGTATGCCCTTACTAACCTCAGTCCGTGACGGGGCGCGAACCATCGACCCGTCACGGACTGAGGTTAGTAAGGGCATACACTCAGGGTAACGATTACATCTGCCAAAAAACTTGTGGTGACCCTTTATCCCCCTGGAACAAACATAGGTAAAAGAAGAATTGAAATGACTTTCTGGTGAATGGTCTTGCGCTTTCAGCTGACCAACCCATTTGCGAGAAGGATTCTGACCATGGTATATATTTACGAATATGCATGTACAAAAAATTACACACACACACACACACACACACAGTCTTTAAATTCCTTCATGGTTATGATAGAGTGGATAGGGATCGATATTTCGATATGGCTGGCTCTAGAACTAGAGGTCATAGTTTGAAGCTTCGGAAGAAAACTTGTTTGCAGGATGTAAGGAAATACTTTTTCAGTGTAAGAGTAGTTGATAATTGGAATTCGCTAAGCGAGGAGGTAGTTAATGCTACCTCAATCCATAGTTTTAAGGACAGGTATGATAAGTATCACTAAGTCTAAAAATGGAACCGATCAGGAGACGGGAAGATACGAGCTTTGGGCTCTTTCCCGTAAACACAATTAGGTAATCACAATTAGGTAATCACACACCCTTGCATACATATTTTAAAAGAGAAAAACTGAATAAATAAAGAATATTAGCTCCCAACAGTAAAAAATAACTTTATTACATAAGCTGTGAGCTTCAATCAGTTTCATTCTCTTTTATTTATATTTACAATATATTATTCTTGCTAAGTATTCATATATCTTTATATTTAAATTATTAATATGACACTCTTACACTGTACAATAATAATTAATAAAAAATATATAATATGGAGATTTCTTTCATTTATATATTTCCTAATAGAATTGCAAAACTAAAAAATGAAAATTTTAATGATCATCTGTGTCTCTATCTACCATGGAGTACTCCATAAGAGGATCATAGTAACATACCTTTTGCCGACTCGGAAAGATAAAAAATACTGCACCACAAGCTGTGCAGGTGGAGTCCAAATTTGACAACGGATAGCTGCTGCTGCTGCTGCTGCTGCTGCTACTACTACTACTCTACTACTACTACTACTACTACTACTACTACTACTACTACTACTACTACTACTACTACTATTATTACTGATAATAATAATAATAATAATAATAATAATAATAATAATAATAATAATAATAATAATAATAATAATAATAATAATAATGATAATAATAATAATAATAATAATAATAATAATAATAATAATAATAATAATAATAATAATAATAATAATAATAATAATAATAATAATAATATTGATGATAATAATAATAATAATAATAATAATAATAATAATAATAATAATAATAATAATAATGATAATAATAATAATAATAATAATAATAATAATAATAATAATAATAATAATAATAATAATAATAATAATAATTATAATAATAATAATAATAATAATAATAATAATAATAATAATAATAATAATAATAATAATAATAATAATAATAATAATAATAATAATAATAATAATAATAATAATAATAACAACATGGATCCATTTAGAAGTTATGTTACAATATCATTACTCACATCTGTTCTTTCTCTAATAATATCTTTACGGAGTGGCATGATTGTACATTTTTGTCATATTATTCCACAACCAGCTTAGGAAAGCTGATACTGATGCTTTAATCAAATCCTCTCATATAATATGATATTTTCCAGCTTTATCAATGAGTTAAAGAAATTTCAAAACTAGTCTGAAAAGTTCCGTTGATAGAAAACATTCGCGTAGTGAACAGAAAGTTTATTTTAATTTTTTCCAACTTTTTCTTTAGAGACTTGAAGTCATAAAACTTTTGCCATCATATGTGCTTTGAGACGATCTCGTTACATCAATCTGTCGTTATTGCTAATATAGTTAACATAATTTAATTCAAATTTGAATTAAATGCGAAAACGAAGCTTCGAGTGAGGTTGGGGAAAACTGTAATATGAACAGAGTGGCATTCAATTAGAATGTATTCCTTCCTAGTATAGCAGATATAGCTGTAAGGTTTGTTTCTCTTTTAGACCTTCTGTGGTGTATTTGGCAGTGCCTTGGCACAGTAATTATGTGTCCTAGGTTCAAGTTCTGGTCGGGGTAAAAATTTTTAATCTTTTCACATATAGAAATGTGCTTATTTGATTATTGTTGGTCTCAAATGAGATTAAGATTTGAATTACATGCGAAAACGAAGCCTCGAGTGAGGTTGGGGAAAACTGTAATATGAGCAAAGTGGCATTCAATTAGAATGTATTCATTCCTAGTATAGCAGATATATCTGTAAGGTTTGTGTCTCTTTTAGACCTTCTGTGGTGTAGTTGGTAGCATCATGGCACAGTAATTTTGTGTCCTAAGTTCAAGTTCCGGTCAGGGTAAGAATTGTTAATGTTTTCACATATGGTAATGTGCTTATTTGATATATATATATATATATATATATATATATATATATATATATATATATATATATATATATATATATATATATATATATATATATATATATATATATATATATATATATATATATATATATATATATATAACACTGAACTGTTAACATACAGTCTAAAATGGTAGGAAAATTCTATTAAAGAAAACAAAGAAAATATATTTTAGGTACTTAATAATTTCGTGACCTTATCTGGTCACTTTCTCAAAGTACAATGACAAGAGATACAGGTAGCAAACAAGATCTCATGAAAAGAAAGAAAAATACCTGTCCCATAAAATAATTTAAAAAGGGATTAAGAGATGCCAATCTTAATTACCAGCCGGGGTCAAGTGAGAACACCCACACACTGGCCGAAAAGGGAATTAAAATAAATAATTGACTAAATTTTAAAAAAGAAAAAAAAAGATAATAATAAAAAGAATTATAGTAACAATAATAATAAGAAAAATAATAAGAAATAAGTATAAATATAGGAGGCGCTAATTACATAAATAGCAATAATATATATATATATATATATATATATATATATATATATATATATATATATATATATATATATATATATATATATATATATATATATATATATATCCTTTTGTAGATAATACCTTATTACATATTCCTATCACTTTTAAAATTACACAAATTTTTTAAGCAGAATTATTTTCACACGTATCCTCATTTGGCTGCATTGGCTTGTTCCAATATTTCTCAATGTCTTTCAACGTACAACCACGGGTTTCTGGTACAAAGAAATACACAAATATCCAATACACACAAGAAGAAGCTGAGTATGACCAGAAAATACCGTGTAATCCAATGGCTTTTTGTATGGAATGGAATATTTTTGAAGTGATAAAAGCAGCTAGAGAGTAGACAGCAACTGTGAATCCATTTCCAATGGATCTCACAGCATTGGGAAGAATTTCTACAGAGAGTACCCAAGTTGGAGGAGCCACAGCTATGCCATAGCTGACCTGAAACAGGACCAACATCACTAAAGGTAGCCATTTGATGCCAGATATATCTTCACCGTTATCTTTGAGAAAGTAAATGGAACCAAATCCAAAATTGGCCATGGCTATAAAGAAAAGACCTGTCAGCAACAGGACTTTTCTGGGGAAAAGATGTAACAGAAATCCACCAGAGACGTTACTCAAGACACGAACACTACCTACGATTAAAGAGCACAGATTTGGATGTAAGCCAACATCGGCTTCTCTAAAAATGCTTACCATATATATTGATATTGCCATATTGCCAGCTAGCTCTTTGAGAATCATCATGAAAGCTGTAGTGATAATTGGTATGACATTATGCCTATGCCTCATATGGCAAATGGTTTGAAACACTGAGGTTTTCTCTTGGGCATCTTCTCTCAGGTCCATCATCTCCCGTGCTACTTCTTCAGATGAACAGCGGATCTTAGAAAGACAATCAAATGCTTCTTTTTCTCTCCCTCTTTTTGCAAGCCATACTGGAGATTCTGGTGTTACAAAAAGTAATAATAACGAGGGTATATATGTCAGGAGAGGTAAAATCCATGTCATACTCGTCCAGCTTAAGCCATACCCCATGATGTAGCATAAAATGAAGCCAGTTGATGCCCAAAAATTGCATAGGCTACCCAGACTTCCTCGATGTCTAGCATCAGCTATCTCACATGGAAACAGGACAGACACTGGTACTCATAAGCCTATGAGAGTACTCTGAAAGATTATAATGTTATGTACAAAACAAGCAAGAAAAAGTCAATGCGATGAGGATGACGATTGTTAAGCGATTATAATGGTGATAATGATGACGATGATACCGATAATGACAAATGAGGATGATGATAATGAACATACTGCTATGCGCAAGATGATGACAATAGTGAAAATGATCACAACGATGATTATAACTATAATGACTAACATTAACACAGGCAACTATGATGACCAAACTACTGATATTAGCAATGTATAATATAAGCAGAAAAAAGTCAATATATTTTTGAGTCCCTGTTGTGTCAAGATAATGCAGCGTGTCTATATGCATGTATTGAGAGACTGTTTTTCGGATGTTTTCAATTATGATCTTCCGTTGTTAGTTTGAGCATTAATACAGAAGGAACACAGTACTTGTACTTGCACTTTGAGGATAAGCCTTTGTAACGGCTCTTCTATTATTTACTTAGTGTCTATTTACTGGCAGGATTGTGTGCTTTGATTTCTTCGAAAATATTTGCCAGATAACCAGTACATAACTTCAGAATGTAAAAAGGGATTTATCTTAGAGAATCCCAGAATGTGATGTTTGTGGAGATCATAACATCATTACTTGCAAGAACTAATCAGCAACGCTGAGTGCTTTTGATAAAGTCATAGAATTTGACCTGATGGTACCTGGAAACTCTATTATCTACAAGTTTATGCTTAAGAAATTTGAATCCTTAATTCAGGATCATAGGGTTTTGCCGTGTAGAAAATTAAAGCTAAATTACCTGCAAGACTCTAATTAGCAGTATTAGAACAGATGAAAATTAAAACTAAATTACCTGCAAGACTCTAATCAGCAGTATTATAACAGGTTAAAATTAAAACTTCAGTTACCTGCAAGACTCTAATCAGCAGTATTAGAACAGGTGCTAATCCGCTGTCCAGAACTGACTTCCAAGAGGTAATATGCATTATTAGCAAGGAAGCTGCGAGGAGAGGGGCCATTATAATCTGGAATTTTCGTGGACCAAAGTAATCTGCCAGTAATCCTCCCAGAGCACCACCTGGGATAGCTATCAACAGAGGCATGGACGCTGTCAGGTAAACAGAAGAATTTTTAGCAACACGGCTAGGTTAAAACAAAAATACATACGTATTTTTTATTCTGAATTACATCATGATATGGTATCACTGGTTTTTCTTAGTAAGAGAAACTGAAGATTAAATTTTAAATTTTTTGCTGATATTAGAAAGAACAGTCAGTGATATGGTTGTTTTAGATTCTCCACCCGCGGATAGGTGGAATGGGTCATGGATGACCAGTAGAGCGGTCGCCAGCCGGCACAAGCCCCAACCCCCACTGTGGTGACCAGCCACAGCAGTAACCTCCCCAGTAAACAGCTTAAACTCTCTGGCCTAGACGAGGCGCGATCCGTCGACCTCGCAAATGCGAGGCCAGCTCGTTTCCACTGTACTAGCCAGGAGGCTCAGTGATATGGCTAGCTAAATCATATTGGCATTGCGATAAAAATTGGATACAAATAATTGTCCTGTACATTTTTATTTATTAACATATGGAATTATTTCTAAGTTTTGTTAAAAGAAAATAAATAAATGCTGAAAGAATATATACAGTGACTGTGTATAGCATTTTCTTACCAAACCATGAGAATTGTTCTTCACTTAGAAATGACTGAGTTTGGTTGTCGATTGTCAGTTCAACATTAGACAGTCCCCAAGTTGCCGTGTGACCCATACCACTGAAACCACTTGCTGAGACGGAGAGTATCTGGTCACAAAGGAATATGATAAAGGAAAACAAAAATTAAATACTGCTTTAGAGACAGAGAATATGTTTCACTTAGTAAGAGAAAGATTAGAGTTTATGAACTATACTTAAAAGGTAATGGATTAAAGATATATTTTTTACTTGTAATTAATGTTCTACAGCAACGATTCCTGACCTTAATTATGCCCCACACCCCTAAAATCGGGCAGCTTGCCAAAATGACTCGTGACTAATTATATAAAGACACAAGTTACTATTTATCGCACACTGTAATTTCCATATTGCACAACAAGGTGTGTGGTAACTCCATTTTTTAACACCTGTTGTAGAGCTACAGGTCATCTAAGGTCATGCATAGTGCCAAAAAATCTGATGGAATATATTCTATAAGTGTGGAAGAATAAGGCAGACTCCAAAGTATACTTTTTAGCATTGTAACCACTACTTGAACCTAGGACACATAATTACTGTGCCAAGGAGCTACCAACTATACCGCAGGAGGTCTAAGGGAAACCAACCTTACAGTTATATCTGCTATACTAGGAATGAGCACATTCTATCTGAATGCCACTCTGTTCATATTATACTTGCACAACAAGGGTGTGTGGTAACCCCATTTTTTAACACCTGTTGTAGAGTTAGCAGCTCATCTAAGTTATTGCATAATACCAGATAATCTGATGGAATATATTTTATAAGTGTGGAAGGATAAGGCAGACCCCAAAGTACACTTTTTAGCATTTTAACCACTACTGAAAATGTTATGTTTGTTTGTTTGTTTGTTTGTTCCTGTTTTACGTCACGGACTCCCTGTTCTACCAAGGGCTAGGACGGTTGCCTTCTTGCGAAGGACTTGGTATGGCAGATGTAATCCTTACCCTGAGCGCATGCCCTTGCTAACCTCAGACCGTGACGGAGCGCGAACTCTCGACCTAACGCCTCAGAGTCGCGGACGCTACCGCTTGAGCCACGGTGACTACTTTAACCACTACTGAAAATAGCATTTTTTCTTCTTTTATTTGAGGGAGGACTGTCCTGGCCTTTATGCTTTCCAAGGCCTTGATAAAGACTGAGAAACTATCTAAAGTATTAGCATATTGCTCTAACAAATCATATATATTAAATAAAATTGAAAGCATTCGGTTCCGGTTCCGGTTCCGGTTTTACGTCACGGACTCCCTTATCAACCAAGGGCTAGGACGGTTGCCTTCTTGCGAAGGACTTGTTTTGGCAGATGTAAATGGTATATTCAAATATTGTTATATCACTTTAAATAAAATAATTAGTCTACAATACCTGTCGCAAAATGGGGTGAATCTTCATATAATGCATTCTTGTGGTCTTTCTACTGAAAGAGAAAAATATATGAATGCATCTTTGCAAATATGTATGTATGTAACTCATGTATGTATGTATTTATGTATGTATGTACGTCTGCAGGTATGTATGTATCTCCTCGTGACACATGTTCTATACGATTTTTTGCTTTTTGAAACTAGTGATAAAAATTTATGTTAATGATATATATATATATATATATATATATATATATATATATATATATATATATATATATATATATATATATATATATATATATATATATATATATATATATATATATATATATCACCATTACGTACTATGATAATACATATTGAAGTTTTCGGTTCTAGCTTCATGATACCTTGAGTTAGCTATCTGCCAATGGGTTTGGTTTCTTCTTTTCTCCTTGTTGACCTTTACAACACTTCAGAAAACACATTTAGTGAGATCAGATCTTCTACAGATCCATATGAGTTCCTTCACTCCGCAACTAGCAGACGACGTAACGTAACACCTTAGCTCAAAATTCCTTCTGTATCAAAATCTTATATTCTTGGATATTCATCACACATCTTTTATCCCTTCACATCTGACAAGTCGTTACACTCTCCATCTCTGTTTCTCTTTATGTATTCTTCGTGCCCAGGCCCGATGAGGGCTGTTTTATTTTATAATTTTTTCTTTGGCCCGTCCTGGTGTCACAATCATAAAAAAAAAAAAATGGCTGATGATCCAGTTATTTAGGCCTCATTTATATTGGTTGTGAGATGAAACTAAGTGTGTGTGTGTGTGTGTGTGTGTGTGTGTGTGTGTGTGTGTGTGTGTGTGTATGTTTGTGTGTGTGTGTGTTTGTGCACCAGAGCTAATAGATAGATGTTTCATTACTATCCTTTCAGACATTAAGGTTTTGATCCTCCAGCCTCTCTGGCAACCGTCCTAGTCCTTAGTAGAAAAGGAAGTCCGTGACGTAAAACCGGAACAAGCCTCTCTGGTAGCCGGGTGATGTTGACCACTGGTAATGTAGTGACGGGGCTCTTATATTAAGCTCGTAGGAAAAGAGAACATTTATATTATGTCCTCACTTTCTGTATTCACATTACTACCTCATTATGGGGTGGACAGATTGGATCTGGGGATTAAAGGCTGGGTTCCCTTCCTAACGCTCCACTGTGGACTCGATCGTGAGTCTGTCTCCTCCCGAGTCGAGTATTCTAACCACTACGCTACTTCGGTCCCCGGTCTACGAGTATGCACCGCACTACGCTGTTTTCATAAATGCTTAATAATTTTACTAACTGGAAATTATATATCAATTCTTATAAAACAAAAATCTATTGTAAATATAATTCTTAAATTTTGTTCTTTGCCTTTTTTTCTTTGATGTTCTCCTTGAGGGTGAGCGGACCTTCCCTTTTTGGCCCGCAGGTGGGGATATCTTTGCCCGTAAGAGCAACTCAGGAGACTAGGAGGTTGTGACCACAGTGTGAGCCCTGTTCCTTAGGACACTGATTGTAGTCGAGAATTAAATTATTATATAACATGTTGCGTCATATGCCTGTGTTGTTGGGGCACAGAATTGAGTGAGGTTGGTTTAGGACCACTTTTTTTTTTTTTCTAAATGTTTTTTCATACTACAAGTTTGTTTCTGAGCACAATACATTTACCAAATAAGTACTATTTTGGCACAAATTTGAAGACATTTTATTTTTATGAGTGTGACACCGGGACAAGCAGAAACTGCCCTCATCAATAAAGGCCCGGGAACGAGAAAATACCAAGATGGAGGAAAAGAAAAAGGTTAAGGACAAGGCAGAGATGAGGTAATGTCACACAAAGGAAAATTACAAACAAACAAACAAACAAACAAACAAACATTTATTTCCATTTTGTACAATGGTTATTCAACAGTAATAGTAACTTATAAGTAGACATGTAATTAAACTAACAAATAAGAGGGTTATACATATAGTTAAATTAAATGTAGCTTTCATAGAAAATAATAATGCTGTAATAAAAATGTTAACAATAATGTTAATAATAAAGTAGTAAGTATGCCACTAGATACAGGATCGTTATTATCGGCATCATTTCCATATTTGTTTCCTTACAATGAGAATAATTAGTTCTTAATGAGCAGCAACTATTTGTCCAAAAGAAAACTATATAGTTTGCCTTTGAAAGCTGTGAAGGAGGATGCATTTTTAAGATGCTCTGGAATATTATTCCAGAGTGTTGGCCCTTTGATAGTGATCATCTTTGAACCTGCTTCTGTGTTTGTTCTGTGAATAAAGAGCTCACTGCTCTGTCTTGTGTTGGTTCCCCTTATATCCCTGACTGTTTTTAAATCAAATAGCCAGCTAGGATAATGATGGTCCAAAATTTTGAATACAAAAACATAAATAGCATAAGCGACCTTATTTTCTGCCCGCAGCCACCCAAGTTTATTGAGAGCTGGTGTGATGTGGTCATATTTTCTTATTCCTCCCAGGGCAACTCGAGCTGCAAAGTTAATAAGCTTCTGTATTCTGTTTATCTGAGTCTTAGTGGTAGCTCCCCAAACAGTTGTGCAGTAATTAATGTGACTTAGGGCTAGAGATTCAACAACAGTTATTCGAGTGGTAGACTCAAAATTGTCTTTTATACGTGATAAGTACATTAATGTTCCTGTAACCTTTTTGCATACTTTATCTATGTGGGAATCAAACAACATGTGGTTATCAAAGTGAATTCCTAGGTTTTTGACTGTTTTGCTAGGTGTGATAATATAGTCGCAAAAATTAATTGTTGTGTTTTCTGGAATTTGTGCTATGTGGAACCTTGAACCAATAAATATGCACTGTGTTTTACTTTCGTTAATTAACAGCCCAGTTTCATGGAAATAGGTTTTAATTTTTGACAGAGTGTTTTCTGCTCTTAAAGTTAGCTCTGGGGGATTATAAAAAAAAACAGTCAAAGTATAGAGGACCAAAAGATATGGAGGACTAGGCCCTGAGATGACGATAGATCTGGTCACGCAATGTGCAGATTTTTATCATAATACGAGTTTTTTTTTATATGAGTGACACCTGGACAGGCAGAAACTGCCCTCATCAATAAAGGCCCGGGAACGAGAAAATTCCAAGGCGAAGGAAAAGAAAAAGGTTAAGGACAAGGCAGAGATGAGGTAATGTTACACAAAGGAAAACGACAGACAGAAAAAACAGTCAAAATACAGAGGACCCAGAGATATGAAGGACTAGGCCCTAAGATGACGATAGATCTGGTCACGCAATGTGCAGATTTTTATCATAATACGAGGTGAACAGCGAACTTATTATTCTAGCCTGCAAGAGTAGAGATGTCACACAAATGTCACTCAAACGAGCACGACAGACAGAAAAAAACAGTCAAAGTACAGAGGACCCAGAGATATGGAGGACTTGGCCCTGAGATGACGATAGATCTGGTCACGCAATGTGCAGATTTTTGTCATAAAAAAGAGTATCATAATTGTAGTTCTTGGAAAATACTTAAGTCTTCAGACGTCGAGATGAGAAAAAAAAAATAAAATCGTGATCTGATAAGCATAGAGACCTTGCGTTATAGTTAGCATTATATATCTTCATATTTGGGATAGGTCAAATAAAGTAATAACATTGTTGTTTATGCCAGGTCAGCAACATTAAATTCTAATTTTTTATGATGATTAATGTGCAACAAGATGTAAGCATTGTTTCTCTTATGACGATTAATGTGCGACAAAAGGTAAGACTTGTTTTTCTTTTTTTAGCTTTCAAAAGAGACTTTCAAATAATGCTTAGAAACAAGTTGAATACAGCTCAACAATTTCAATAGTTCGTGTTAAGCGAGTATCAGAAAGGCATAATATAACCATTATTAACTATGATAATGCTTCTTTTTCAGCTCTTCTTATTTTCTCTTTGTTGATTTCACTACATTTCGGACAATGTCATAAATCAACATAAGGTTATTGTACGAACTCCGTCACTTTGGTACCAGTAGTCACCGTGGCTCAAGCGGTAGCGTCCGCGACTTTGAGGCGTCAGGTCGAAGGTTCGCGCCCCGTCACGGTCTGAGGTTAGCAAGGGCATGCACTCAGGGTAACGAGTACATCTGCCAAAACAAGTCCTTGGCAAGAAGGCAACCGTCCTATCCCATGGTAGAAAAGGGAGTCCGTGACGTAAAACCGGAATAGAACTCTGCTACCAGATGACGACGTTACACTGAGGACTCGTTAGAACACCAGAGATGCCTTTGCATCACTGTATTAATCTCCGACGACGCAGTGCATGTATTTTTTTTTTATGATTGTGACACCAGGACAGGCAAAAAGAAAAAAAAATCTGCCCTCATCGAGCCAGTCCAAGAAGAAAACTTTAAGTAAAAAGGAACAGAGAAGGGGAATATTGTGACTTGTCAGATGTTAAGGGATAATAAGATATGTGTAGCGAATATCCAAGAATATTCGGTGATGATGTAGGCATAGAAAAAGAACCGTAACGGAAGGCTTGACATCGAACTGTCCTGGACAGTCCTATTTAAATCCAAAAGCTCCTTCAGCTGTAGTATTGCAACGGGCGGCTGGTGCCATAGGTCAACCTACTACATGAATATATGCTTTTATATATTTTAGCTCTGGTACGATATCCAACATGAAAATTAAACTAAAAGTAATATATACAGGAACGTCGACATTATCCCGACGTTCATTAAAATATTGGTACAGTGGAGCCTTTGGTGTTCGGGTGGTGCATTAACGCAATGGCATCTGTCGGTAGAGTCCTCTTCTTCATCTACATCTTTTCCCACTTTTATGTGGGGTCAATGTTTCTGGCCAGTGTTCTCCATATGTTCCTGTCCCATACCTCATCACCCATCAAACCTTTAGATCTCAGGTCGTCATTGATGCAATCCATCCACCTACGCTTTGGTCTCCCCCTCCCTCTCCTACCCTGTATATCCATTTCCATCACCCTCCTCCCAACATACTGTTCATCCCTTCTAACGACATGACCATACCATCTTAGTCTACCTTCTTGTGACAGTGAGAAAGCTTATTTAATACCTCTGGTAGTATATGATGTATAAGAGTGCTGAAAAGACACCTTACCTTATCTGCTTTAAGCACCTTATATTACAGCTTTATATTACAGCTTATCAATTTTACTGCTAACTGGGAAATATGTTGACTCTTGGATCAAAAGATACTTGGAAATATAAATCAAAACTGCTTCCTTACTACGCGTATTATATTACAGCTTATAATTTTACCGCTAACTGGGAAAAATATTGACTCTTGAATCAAAAGATTCTTGGAAATATAAATCAAAACTGCTTCCTTACTGCACATTTTATATTACAGCTTATCAACTTTACCGCTAACTGGGAAAAATGTTGACTCTTGGATCAAAAGATTCTTGGAAATATAAATCAAAACTGTTTCCTTACTACACATTTTATTTTACAGTTTATAATTCTACCGCTAACTGGGAAAAATATTGACTCTTGGATCAAAAGATTCATTGAAATATAAATCAAAACTGCTTTGTGAATCTAGTTGAAACACAACACTACCCACCACTTAAGTAGATGCGATGCAAATAGACAAATCGTGATGGTAGACTTCATAAATATCTCTCAGTTGTAGCAGAGGGCTGTGACCACAGTGTACCCTGCTCCAAATGAAAGTGTTTGCTCGCCAGAATTGTAACATTATACATAATATAGTCAAGGGAGGGTAGAGGGGTCTACATTTTAGCAATATTACTTTTGACAACTTTTTAGAAATTTTCTATATTATTTTCAAATTAAAAAAGCACTTTTGAACGAAAAGAGTCATTAATATGACAGGCACGTAGAACTTCGTGCATATATGCCCAAATATTGGCGCATTGCCCATGTGTGCAAATTTTTCATAATAGAACAATGGTGCTTTCGATTTAGTCCTAAAAACATACTGCTAATAACTGTATACATTAGCAGCAATCTCAAGTCCTCACACGTCAAGTTAAAACAAAATAATAAGAATATTATTTATATGCTTTTAGAGAGCACATTAAAATTATATTCAGTTATATTCTTGCATTGTTGCTAGCGTCAATAGGAGCAAATACAGTGATGTATATAATAAGGAAGTAAATAAAAAGGTGATTTATGTTATTTTCCTTTATTATATATTAGAAAAATGGTAGGCGGAATAAGGACATTAGTGCGAGGTCAGCACTATCAAACTTTTATTTAATTTTATTATTTTTTTCCTGACGACTAATATGAAAATATATATACATATTATATTTGAGCCTTTTAACTGGCTTTGTAAACTCTAAGTATTTATCAAAGACACTGGGAATTAAATTACTGAATAAACAAATATATCTCTAATTTACATATTACAACAACGAGTGGGAGTTGAATCCAGTTGCTGTTTGCAGATGATACTGTGGTGGTGGTAGATTCAGAGGAAAAGCTGTGTCAGTTAGTGTCAGAATTTGGAATGGTGTGTGAGAGAAGGAAGTTGCGAGTGAATGTGGGAAAGAGTAAGGTTATGAGGTGTACAAGAAATGAGGATGGCGCTGGATTGAATGTTATGTTGAATGGAGAGACACTTGAGGAGGTTAATCAGTTTAAGTATTTAGGCTCGGTTATAGCTGCAAATGGTGGAGTGGAAGCAGATGTGTGTCACAGAGTGAATGAAGGATGTAAAGTGTTGGGTGCATTGAAAGGAGTGATGAAGAATAGAGGGTTGGAAATGAATGTTGAGAAAGTTTTGTATGAGAAAGTGGTTGTGCCAACTGTGATGCATGGATCAGAGTTATGGGGTATGAAAGTAAGTGAGAGACGGAAACTAAATGTGTGTGAGATGAAATGCCTGAGGAGTATGATTGGTGTATCTCGATTGGATAGGGTTAGGAATGAAGTGGTGAGAGCAAGAACGGGTGTGAGGAGAGAAATTGCAGCCAGGAGTAGATATGAATGTTCTGAGATGGTTTGGCCATGTGTAAAGGATGGATGATGAAAGGCTGCTGAAAAAGGTGATGAATGCGAGATTTGATGGGAGAAATGCTAGAGGGAGGCCTAGGTTTGGATGGATGGATGGAGTAAGGAGAGCCCTGAATGATAGGAGGATGGATGTGAGGGAAGCAAGCGAGCGTGCTAGGAATAGGAATGAGTGGCGAGCGATTGTGACGCAGCTCTGATGGGCATCTGCTATTACCACGGGGCTGCATCTTACAAGAGGTAGCCCTGTGGTAGGGGCAGTAGGAGGAATTGGCAGTTGTGAAGCGACACAGGTTGTGGAAGAGCCGGGAGGATGGGCTGTGGCACTCCAGCAGTGCCATCTGAACGGTCGCTAGCTCCCTCGTCATTGTCCATAGAGCAAAGTAATCCCCCTATTTGTGTTCCTTTCTTGATGTCGGCTACCCCCAAATTAAAGGGGGAAACAGCCAAGGTAGATAGATATATTTATTTATTTAAACAATTGCAAAAAAGAATGAAAGGATATATAAATAACAATCTTTCATCTCTTTATTTATATATATATATATATATATATATATATATATATATATATATATATATATATATATATATATATATATATATATATATATATATATATTGTCGTATGGCATATCATAGATGCCTATAGCCTCACACGGCATTTCATAGATGCCTATAGTTACCAGATGGCATTGAGTGCACTCGATACCCGCCGCCACCAGGACTGGCCCACAGAGACCGTGCTTAGTCAGAAGTCAGCCTTTGCCAGGGGCAGAAGTCACGTCCGTAGTCATCAATCTTCCCCCTTGAGGGTGTGAATAGAGTGTGACAAGAATTACTTGAAATGGGAGCTCTGAGTAATTAAATAAGTGTATATTCTAATAAACAACTGTAAAGAAGATGCTTATCTGTAAAGTTGGACTCCATCAGGGATCAGCTCTTAGCCCCTATCTATTTAACCTTCTCATGGATGTGATGGTGGAGGAAGTGACAAAGGAGGCACCATGGAGCATGCTCTTTGCAGACGATATTGTTTTGGTCTCCGAGAGCCGTGAAGAATTGCAAGAGAGGTTGGAGCTATGGAGGGGTTTGCTGGAGGATTACGGACTGAAGGTGAGCAGACAGAAAACGGAGTACCTGGAGTGCAATGTGAAACAAGGAGGCGACCTGTTCATGCAAGACCACAAGCTACCAAAGGCGGACGCCTTCAAATACCTCGGCTCCTACGTAACGAAGGATGGAGACCTAGAGAGAGAGATTGATCATAGGATCCAGGTAGCGTGGAACAGCTGGAAGAGAACATCAGGGGTGCTATGTGACAAGCAAATCAGTGCTAGAGTGAAAGGAAAAGTGTACAAGTCAGTTGTGAGACCAGCGTTGCTGTACGGTGCGGAGACGTGGCCGGTGAAAAAGGTTCAAGAAAGGAAGATAGATGTCGCAGCAATGAGAATGCTGAGGTGGATGTGTGGGGTGACGAGGGAGGACAGGATACGAAATGACCAGATCAGATGTACAGTGAAGGTGGTGGAGGCATCGGCGAAAGCGCAGGAGAGGAGATTACAGTGGTTCGGTCATGTGAAGAGGAGAGAAGAAGACTACGTGGGTGTGAGAGTGATGGAGATGGACGTGGAGGGCAGACGTAGACGAGGAAGACCTAAACTACGGTGGAAGGACCGACTGAAGGAGGATCTCAGAGAGAGACAGCTGGAGGAGGAGCAAGTGATGGACCGGAACCAGTGGAGACGACTAGTGAAGAGATGCGACCCCATATGAAAATGGGAATGCAAATAGAGGAAGAAGAAGAAGAGAAGTACTCTACGATATATATTACTTCATTTGTTCATTTATTCATTCAATTATATGTATTTGTTTAGTTATTTAATAATGTCTAGTAGGATAAAAAGTGTGATGACAAATAGGTGTTTAGGAATGGAGCAAAAATGCAAGAGAGATCAAGATGAATGTATTGGAGAAAAGGTGTTACGAAGCAGACTTAAAATGCAAGGAAGATCAAGATGATTGTAATGGAGAAAAGGTGTTGAGAAGCATACTTAAAATGCAAGAGAGATCAAGATGAATGTATTGGAGAAAAGGTGTTGAAAAGCAGATCTAAAATGCAAGAGAGAACAAGATGAATGTATTGGAGAAAAGGTGTTGAGAAGCAGACTTCAAATGCGAGAGAGATCAAGATGAATTATTGGCGAAAAGGTGTTGAGAAGCAGTCTTTAAATGCAAGAGAGATCAAGATGGATGTATTGGAGAAAAGGTGTTGAAAAGCAGACCTTAAATGCAAGGTAGATCTAGATGAATG
>JAXCGZ010015182.1:0-62500 GCA_037179515.1 Halocaridina rubra | reverse complement strand
TGCAACACCACCCACCTGATTAATAAAATCCAATCCCACAACAATATCAACATCGTCAATCATCTTATCAGACACCACTGCATGAACAGACACTTGACTATTGCCAATCACCAAATGCACTACAGCAGAACCCTTACACTTTACCTGTCTTCCATCGGAAGCACATAAAAAAGTTTCTCCTGTGCAACCAGCCACCAACTTAGAATGAACGATTGTTTCAGTACAACCGGAATCTACAAGTCCACTAGCTGAATAATTATTCACCTTCACATCAATAACAGGTAGTGACCCCGCCTTGTCATTAACGAGGTGGTTACTGCTGGTGCAGCAGTCCTCCTTTAGTTGCTTCCCTGCCATTGGGTAAATTCTTGAGTCTTTTTGATCACATTGGTAGGCAATTTGTCCTACTTTGTTACACTTGACACACTTAATTTTTTCCTCATAATATTTGATTAAATGAGGACCATCACACCTAAAGCATCTCCCCTTAATTTCCTTACTACTACTGCCCTTTTTTTGGCAACTCAAATCCCCTTGCCACTGCAACAGCATGCACCTCATCAGCCTTAGTTTTGCACAGAATTCTTGCCACATTAATCAGTTCACTAACTGGCCTAGTTAAAACCTCACTGACTTGTTGCAAAGCTATGCTTATTTTATCAGGGAATCCATTGACAACAGCCAAACGAACAATGCTTTCCAAACCATTTCCCTTGAACCCAGCTAGCCCAGCCAAATGTCTTGTGATATTTGCATACACATCAACAGGTTTCCCTGTCCATTTGACTCTAACCAACTTGGCATAAGCTACAAAGTCTCCATCAGTAAGCACCTCTTTTAACTCACTTACTATTTTCTCTGAATCATCTTGGTCATCATCACTCATTTCTAATTACAAAGCAAGAGCATCTCCCTCCAAATACAGTGGAATGAAAGAAATTTGGCTACAATATTTTCTGAATCATCCAGCTCATCATCAATCATTTCTAAATACAAAGCAAGAGCATCCCCCTCCAAATACAGTGGAATAAAAAACGCCAAAGCAGAAATCTTCTGCAACTTAGCCACTAACTCCATTTTCTTTATCCACGCAACCACATCTCTTTCACCGGTGAATGGTCTAATCATCTCCGACCTGACTTTAGACGCCATGACTGCAGGTTATGGCCTAGATAGCTTGTTGTTTGAATTAAATTGCATTAAATTCCTCTTGCCTTGATATTATGTGAAATAAACGCCAATGACGAGTCAGTATGAGCGACAAGCAATAACGATAATACCGTAAGACAGCACGAACCAAAAACCAGAAATACCAAACCGGCCGGTAAACAAAGCATTACGTCACCAGTAACACAACCTCTATGCACAATGACTAGTGCTTTGCCCGCCACTAACTCTCCGCCATATGTAAACTACCACAAACTACCAAACTACTTTAAGACTTACTAAACTACAAAGGATGTTAATATAAAGTTGTTTATTAATATAAAATAGATTTTCTTTTTTTTCTAAACCAACATCGCTTTTAATATATTTTAAAACCATTTTTGCTATGACTGTTTATCACAGAACAAGTGTTTTTTGAGGAAAAAATGTACAGTACTTGTATTTTCATCATAAATAGTTTCTATGCTGTATGCAACATATAAATAGAGAGAAACTGCTGCAGTTGTGCGCATTATACTCTCTCTCTCTCTCTCTCTCTCTCTCTCTCTCTCTCTCTCTCTCTCTCTCTCTCTCTCTCTCTCTCTCTCTCTCTCTTTAAGCAGTGATATCGAGCGTGATCATGAGGGACATCATTTTACCTATCATGAGACATCATTAGGCATCAGTTCCTCAAAAAAAAAAACTACTTTGACATAATTTCATTTGCGTTCATTATGAAAACAACTATCGACTCAGAAATATATAGTATCAATGAAATAAATAAAAAATTCTAATACAGGATGAAATGCTAGAGCATCTTACCAAGGCAACACAGGATGAAGGACTCGGCCACTGTTGCCAACTATAGGGACATGTCCCTAAACGTAGGGACATGTCCCTAAAGGTAGGGACATGCCCATAAACGCGGGGACATGTTCCTAAATGTAGGGACATGTTCATAAACGTAGGGACATGTCCTTAAACGTAGGGACATGTTATCCCCCCCCCCCGACGCCATACAGACGTAGGGAAGCCGAGGTGAAATAGTTAAAAACCTAGGGACTTTTGAAGACAATATAGAAATTCTAAGTTTCTTTATCACTGATGTGAAGTAAATCATGATTTGTATGAATTTGAAAGCTTTATTGAACCAGTGACAATTCAACCAGTGGATATCTGAACCAGTGAACGACTGAACTAGTGGACAACTGAACCAGTGGACAACTGAACCAGTGGACAATTGAAGCAGTGGACAATTGAACCAGTGACAATTCAACCAGTGGACGACTGAAACAGTGGACGACTGAACCAGTGGACAACTGAACCAGTGGACAACTGTACCAGTGACAACTGAACCAGTGGACATCAGACAAATATAGGTTAGGTTAGGTTAAATAAATAGGTTAGTTTAGGTTAGATAAATAGGTTAGGTTAGATTAGATTAGGTTCAGTTGTCCACTGGTTCGATTGTCACTGGCTCTGCACGGTTCGTGCCACTGGTTCAATTGCCACTGGATCAGTTGTTCTAGACCCAAATTGGTTACCAATATTTACTTGAGTCAAAGCCAAAAGAAAGATAAAACCGGCACTGACTGTGCCAAGTCAGTTGATGAAATTGACCTTTCATATCATCATCAACACATGTAAAACTTCAGGGTGTAAACAGTGTGTGCCATGCTGTGCATTCGTTTACTAGAGAAGTCATTACTTTAATTACTTATCATGAGGAAAGTATTTTAGAAATCATTTCTATTCTCTAATTATGCACGATTAATTGCCTATCTATATTGGTATCCGTGGAAAAGCGCTTTTAAAAGCATCCTTCTCTCTGTATCGGCCAAAAGCTCTGGCACCTAAGCTATACGAGGTAACCAGCTATATATATATATATATATATATATATATATATATATATATATATATATATATATATATATATATATATATATATATATATATTAATAACACTGAACTGTTAACATACAGTCTAAAATGGAAGGAAAAGCCAATTAAATAAAACAACGAAATTATATATAACTAAAGTACTTATTAATTTCGTGACCTAAGCTGGTCACCTTCTCAAAGTACTTTGAGAAGGTGACCAGCTTAGGTCACGAAATTAATAAGTACTTTATTTATATATATTTTCGCTGTTTTATTTAATGGGCTTTTCCTTCCATATACATATATATATATATATATATATATATATATATATATATATATATATATATATATATATATATATATATATATATATATATATATATATATATTATATATATTATATATATAGAAAGAAACCGTGATATAAGTACACTATTTCAGGGATAATAGTGTGATTACCTAATTGTGCCTAACGGGAAAGAGCCCGAAGCTTGTATTTTCCCGTCTCCTGATCGGTTCCATATTTTACTTAGTGATACTTATCACACCTATCCTTAAAACTATGGATTGAGATAGCATTAACTACCTCCTCGCTTAGCCAATTCCAATTATCAACTACTCTTACACTGAAAAAGTACTTCCTTACATCCTGCAAAGAAGTTTTCTTACGAAGCTTCAAACTATGACCTCTAGTTCTAGAGCCAGCCATATCAAAATATCGATCCCTATCCACTCTATCATAACCATGAAGGAATTTAAAGACTGTCACCATATCCTCCCTCAATCTTCTAGCTTCGAGTGATGTTAAGTCTAATTCCCTCAGCCTCTCATCATAACTGAGATTACGTATTTCTGGCACCAGTTTCGTGGCATGTTTTTGAACTTTTTCAAGCTTAGCTATGTGTTTTTTCAAGTGCAGATTCCAAAAGGGGGCTGCATATTCGAGTTTTGGCCTCACATAGGTTACATATATATTTCTGAACATTTTCTTGTCCATGTGCCTGAAGGCTACCCTACATATGATAAGAAAGCATATGCTGCCCTTACTATGCCTTTTATATGCATTTCTGGAGACAAATCTGCCAGTATGTTTACTTTTAGATCTCTCACATTTTCTTTCTCTTAAAGTTGTACTCCTGCCACCGAGTAGTCAAGCTTGGGCCTTCTTGCACTTGTACCCATTCTCATTACCTTACATTTTGAAGTATTTAATTTCATTAGCCACTTTTCTGACCACTCATGCAGACTATTTAGATCTTTCTGAAGTTTTCTACTGTTGTTCTTGCTCTTTACTTTCTTCACAATTTTTGCATCAACTGCAAACATATTCATGAATGAATTTACAGACTCTGGTAGGTCATTTACATATACAAGGAACAAAAGTGGCCTTGAAATTGAACCCTGTGGAACTCCACTACTAACTCTTCTCAATTCAGACACTGAGTGTCTTACTCTAACCCTCTGTTCCCTTCCTTCTAAGTAAGTTTTTATCCATTCCAAAACATTTCCACCTATTCTAGCCATTGCTTGCAGCTTCCTAATGAGTCTCCCATGTGGGACAGTGTCAAGTGCTTTCTGGAAGTCTAGGAATATGCAATCTGCCCAGTCTTCTCTTTCCTGTAAGATTCGGCTTGCCTCATCATTAAAATCTAATAGGTTTGTTACTGTTGATCTACCTTGTCTGAAGCCATGTTGTCTCACTGACAAAAAGTTGAAGGATTCCAAGATAAGAAAGATATGTTTCCTTAGTAGTTTCTCCAGAACTTTGCAAACTATGCTGGTCAAGGAAACAGGTCTATAGTTTAGAGCCGTGTGTGTGTGTGTGTGTAAATTTCCTTTTGCTGAACATATTAACACCGTGTCTTCTTGTTTACTATTCTCACACACGAAATAAAGAGCTGTAGATTATGTTGGATTTTAATTATCTTAATTAGTAAGATAGCTTAATCTCATGTTCAAAGAGCAGTGACGCGTAGTACATTTTAATTAACATTAGGGATGCCTAGAGATATAATGACAAACTATTAGAGATTTTTCAGGCAAATTGACACAGTTTAGTTGGCAATACTGCTGGTAACCCTTGTATGCACTTGGAAGTTGGAACTTAAACCAGATTCAGTGTCAATCGGACCAGGGTTGTGATAGGGACTGCGCATCTCTCTGTGAATTTTAGATGATAGCATAATATCTGAAGTTTTTTTTATTCTGGTTTTCCAATAGTAAGTGCCATTTTTGGCTGATAAAGGTATGTTCAATGGATAATTTCGTACGTGTGTGTGTGTGTGTGTGTGTGTGTGTGTGTGTGTGTGTGTGTGGCAGTACAAATAGCAGGACTTGGTCGCAGGATAAATTAATATTAAAATATTGTAAATATAATAATAAAGTTCAGAATTGATCAAAGTTTTCGAATTCAATTTGCGGCGCCAATGGTGGAACAGTATCCAACCGAACCTATCATGCGGTAGGGTTAACAATACCCATCCAACAACAGCTCTACATTGTCGGTCGCTTCCTTATTGCTCTTGTTCCGGTTTTACGTCACGGACTCCCTTTTCTACCAAGGGCTAGGACGATTGCCTGCTTACGAAGGACTTGTTTTGGCAGGCGTAATCGCTACCCTGAGTGCATGCCATGGCTAACTGCTCATTTTACTATAATTTATCCTTGATTTTGGGTTACTGAACTGCTTTTCTCTCGAACTCAGAAACTGTGAAGAAAAATGCTAATAATATGACAGGTAAACAGACACAAACAGAGGCAGACAAAGAAATAGACAGACAGACGGTCATTAATCTTTGGGCTTCATTTTGCATTCCTCACGACAACTTACATACAAGAGAGTAAGGAAGCAAGATACGTTTATCTGGTAACAATAAACTTTGTACTTGATAACTTCATGTTTTTCTCCAGAGCCATCGACAGAGAGAGAGAGAGAGAGAGAGAGAGAGAGAGAGAGAGAGAGAGAGAGAGAGAGAGAGAGAGAGAGAGAGATTAGATAAGTACTCATTTTATTTTGTTTTACAAATATGTTTTTATACTCTATAATATTTTTTTCAGGTTTGTTATTTCTGTATACTCGATTCATACGTGTATGTACTTTGTAGTGGTCTAGCAACCGCACCCAAGTGTGTTCCGCCAGGCCAAACGTGTGTGTGATTACCTAACTGATTGCCTAATTGTGCTTACGGGAAAGAGCCCAAAGTTCGTATCTTCTCGTCTCCTGATCGGTTCCATTTTGTACTTAGTGTATTGTGTGTGTGTGTGTGTGTGTGTGTGTGTGTGTGTGTGTGTGTGTGTGTGCTAACCTGACTGTGTTCAGAGTAGAGAATCATGTGCTCCTAACTCCCCGTCTACTGACATGTCCAAATGTGTGTGTGTGTGTGTGTGTGTGTGTGTGTGTGTGTGTGTGTGTGTGTGTGTGTGTGTGTGTGTGTGTGCTTACCTAATTGTGCTTACAGTAGAGAGCCATGTGCTCCTAACTCCCCGTTTACTGACATGTGTATGTGTGTTTTTTTTTGTATTGCCTAGGGTTGTGCATTCTATAGCGCATAGGGCATTCATAACAAACAAACATTTATCTCCATTTTTGTACAATGGTTCTTCTTATGCAAACTAAAAGTAACTTATAAGTAGATATATAAGTGAACTAATAAGTAAGAGGGTAATACATACTGATTAAATTAAACAATGGTTTCCTAGAAAATAATAATACTGTAATATGAATTTTAACAATAATGTTAATAATAAAGTAAAATTAACTTATAAGTAGACATGTAATTAACTAATAAATAAGAAGGTAATACATATAGTTAAATTAAATGTAGCTTTCATAGAAAATAGTAATGCTGTAATAAAAATGTTAACAATAATGTTAATAGTAAAGTAGTAATAATAACACAATATACATATTTGTTTTCATTACAAAGAGAATAATTAGTTCTTAGCGAGCAGCAACTATTTGTCCAAAAGAAAAGTATATAGTTTGCCTTTGCAAGCTGTGAAGGAGGATGCATTTTTAAGTTGCTCTGGAATGCTGTTCCAGGGTGTTGGCCCTCTGATAGTGATCATCTTTGAACCTGCTTCTGTGTTTGTTCTGTGAATAAAGAGCTCACTGCTCTGTCTAGTGTTGAGTTCCCCTTATATCCCTGACTGTTTTTAAATCAAACAGCCAGCTAGGATAATGATGGTCCAAAATTTTGAACACATTAACATAAATAGCATAAGCGACCTTATTTTCTGCCCGCAGCCACCCAAGTTTATTGAGAGCTGGTGTGATGTGGTCATATTTTCTTATTCCTCCCAGGGCAACTCGAGCTGCAAAATTAATAAGCTTCTGTATTCTGTTTATCTGAGTCTTAGTGGTAGCTCCCCAAACAGTTGTGCAGTAATTAATGTGACTTAGGGCTAGAGATTCAACAACAGTTATTCGAGTGGTAGTCTCAAAATTGTCTTTTATACGTGAAGTCGTTCCTGTAACCTTTTTTGCATACTTTGTCTATGTGGGAATCAAACAACACGTAGTTATCAAAGTGAATTCCTAGGCTTTTTGACTGCTTTGCTAGGTGTGATAATATTGTCGCAAAAATTAATTGTTGTGTTTTCTGGAATTTGTGCTATATGGAACCTTGAACCAATAAACATGCACTGTGTTTTACTTTCGTTAATTAACAGCCCAATTTCTTGAAAATAGGTTTTAATTTTGGACAGAGTGTTTTCTGCTCTTAAAGTTAGCTCTGGGAGATTAGTAATATCACCACTAAGGATTAGTTGAGTGTCATCTGCATATTGTACGACTAGACAGTCAGAAATGAAAGAAGATAGATCATTTACGTAGATGGAGAAGAGGATAGGACCAAGTACTGATCCCTGTGGAACACCGAATGATACAGTTTTTGGCATAGAGATAATGTTGTTAAGTCGTATAGACTGTCTACGATTAGATAGATACTCGCTAAACCAGCTCGGACCAATATTTAGGTTAGTACATTTACTTAAAAGAATTTCATAGGTTTACACTGTCGAAGGCTTTTGATAAGTCTAATAATACAAGCATAGATATTTTTTTCCATATCTATATTATTATAGATAGTATTCGTAACTTTGAGCAGTGCAGTTTCCGTCGAGAGTTTCGGTCTGAAACCATGTTGGTTAATAGATAATAGTCTATTTGACTCTAATTTGACATAAGTTGGCATGCAACAATTTTTTCTAATATTTTAGAGAAAATGGGTAGCAGGGAAATGGGACGATAGTTTGTTACATCTCTGTCCCCCTTTTTATGCAGAGGTATTACATGTGATATTTTCCAAGAATCAGGAAACTTTTTAGTAACAATGGAAGTGTTCATAATAGTGTTCATAATTTTCCTCGTTTTAAAACCTTATCAGATACACGGGAATTATGTGTTTATCTTTTCAAGTACAAGTCACATGATGCCAATGGCGGCCGCTTACTCATTCTTCTTCTTTCGTTTATGTACAGGACACGAAGCTTGTTCGCTTATCAACGCCTGAAATGCATAATGGAAAGTCACATTTGTTTGTTTGTATTAGGGAGTAGTATGTTGGCTCATGGCACCAGCCGCCCGTTGCGATACTATATCTGGAGGGTTTTTTGTTTTAACTTAAATAGGTCTGTCCAGGACAGTTCGATGTTAAGTCTTCCTTCAGTTATGGTTCTTTCTCTATGCCTACAGCTACACTGAATATTCTTGGATATTCATTACACATCTTTTATTATCCCTTCACATCTGACAAGTCATTACACTCTCCATCTCTGTTTCTCTTTACTTTATGTATTCTTGATGACCAGGCCCGATGAGGGCTGTTTTATTTTATCATTTTTGGGCCCGTCCTGGTGTCACAATCATATATATATATATATATATATATATATATATATATATATATATATATATATATATATATATATATATATATATATATATATATATATATATATATATATATATATATAGTATATATATATATATATATATATATATATATATATATATATATATATATATATATATATATATATATATATATATATGTATGTATGTATGCATGTATATATATATATATATATATATATATATATATATATATATATATATATATATATAATTATTCTTTTCTCTTCGTCATCTAAGCCTACAGCCATGAAGAGGATGTTATTGATTTGGGTGGCGTTGCTTATGACGTCATGTGGCAATGCAATGGCATCAGTACCAAAGAGGGACCAACGCCAAGTGCCAAACCAGGAAAATAATGCCACTGAAGGGGAGCTCTGGGCAGTGTTAGTAGCTGGGTCCAGCGGTTGGTTCAACTACCGTCATCAGGTAAATTAGTTATTTTTCCTAAGTATATATATATATATATATATATATATATATATATATATATATATATATATATATATATATATATATATATATATATATAAGAGAGAGAGAGAGAGAGAGAGAGAGAGAGAGAGAGAGAGAGAGGTCATGAAGTTTCGTAAGAATTCAAGATCCAACGTCACCGAAGGTCATATACATGATAGCAGCGATGATATGCCGTCATACAGGAAGTCAAAAATTGTTTGTTTAGAATCGCACTAGGAGCAAACCAACATTTTTCACTTAAATGAACAGCTGAAATGAATGTTAGTTTTTGTTTTCTCAATTATTATTTTTTTGCTTTATCTCTTCCTCTTCTTATGCTATTTCTCGTCAGCATTTTGTTTATGAAGTGACACCTGGATGGACAAGAAACTTGCCCTCATAAGGCCTGGGCACCAAGAAAACATGAAGGCGAAAAAGAAAAAGTAGAAGTTTAAGGACCATGCAGAAATAAGGGAAAGATGCACTATAGGAAAAGGATAGGCTGAAAGAATAGTCGGAGTATTGAGGACCTAGGGATATGGCAGGATTAGGCCCTGAGATGAAGATAGATCCACTTTTTGAAGAAAGATTGCCTATAAGAATTAGGAAAGACAGAAGGAGGAAAAGAGTTCCATAGGCTGGAGGTGGATGAGAAGAAGTTGTTGTACTGACCAATCCGCGAGCTACAAATTTCTACAAAGTACCTGTGAGACGAGGCCGTGTGGCGAGTGTTACACGCCCTCTGCAAAGAAGGAAGGATGCAACTCTCCAGCTAATAAGAGCAGTGGTGGAAGTAGTAGCATAAAAAAAGAGAAAGGGATGATACAGCAAAGAGAAAAAGTATCCAGACTGAAAGTAAGAAGAGGGTCATTGATAAGTCTGATTGCCTTATGTTTAACCCTATCAAGGAGATAAGCTCAAGAAGAAGCACCCCATTTATGCGAGGAGTATTCTTAGCAGGGAAAGATAAGACTTAAAGATTTCAAGTATCTGGGAAGAGGAAAAGCATTGACGAAAACGAAACAGAACACTATTTTTTGGATGCGGATTTAGAAATTTGGATAATGTGACTCCTCCAAGACAAGTGAAATGCTATCTGGATTCCTAATACTTTAATAGAATTAGGAGGGTAAATTTCGTTAGTTTCGAAAACAATAGGGCTATAAGTAGAAGAAGACAAAAAGATGGCCAGAAATTGAGTCTTTGAGGCATTGAATTTAACTAAATTATGGGCGCCCCACTCATATACTCTCTGCAAATCAGAGTTGAGAGTAGAAGAAAGAGTGATGCCAGATTGATTACGAGCAGCAGATGAAAGTTGTGAAGAGAAGGCAGAGGAATATCAAGGACTACGACAAGTGATTCCCTAAACTTCCTCAGAGAAGATGACCGCACATAAGTAAGATAGGACAGTAGGTCACCAATGGATCTTACCTTGCAGAAGCCATACTGGTGATCAGAAATAAGTGACTTAGATTCGAGGTGTTTTAAGAAGTGAGAATTGAGCAAAGGTTCGAATACTTTAGCGACAGCAAAGGTAGGGCAATATGTCGGTAGTTGGAAGGAATAGAGTGGCCACTTTTCTTAGGAACAGGTTGACCTAGCTTTACCCCTTGTTTCTCACTAACCTCTATAGAGCTAGTGTTAGTTTTTTATTGTTATGGTAGGATGCTATTCTCGCTGCAGTGTGTTTTGTTATTTCTTTTGCAACTCCAGTTTGCTTAGCTACCGAGTCCTGATTTTCAAGAAGTCTGGCAACCATCTGGGTGCAACTTCAGATCTCACTTTTATTATTTTTAACTCGACTTCCTAGTTGATGTTCTCGTGATATCCCTCTTTTTTCCTTTTACAGGCTGATATTTGCCATGCTTACCAGATCCTGCGCAAACATGGCGTGCCTGATGATCACATCATTGTTATGATGTATGATGACATTGCATATAATGAAGAGTAAGTCCAAATTATGTCTTTTAAAATTATTTAACACATGCTCCATTTCCTATCATTTGTTTTACCATTATTGTGTAGTTTGTACCCTAAACTAAACAATTCTCTTTATATATGAGCCATCTAAAGTCTTTACTTTAGTTATCTAGGTTAAATTGTTTTTTATTTGGATTGGGTATTTTAACATGGTTCAGAAATTTTGTAGTGACATCATATTGGAGAGAGAGAGAGAGAGAGAGAGAGAGAGAGAGAGAGAGAGAGAGAGAGAGAGAGAGAGAGAGAGAGAGAGAGAGGAATTACTTAATTACAATATTTCCACTCTCTCCACTAGTAATTCTCTAAGTGTAGTAAGTAATGTTTTGTTTCGAAAATAAGGAAAAGATAACTTTCATGCCAGCATCAGTGCGCAATTTTATGGTAACAATTCATAAATGGAAAAAAGAACCACCATGATTTAGTTGGGGAGTAACAGACCCAATTTAGAGCTAAAGACTGGGCAATAAGAAGTGCACTGGTAGGTCCTTTATGTATATAAGGAACAAAAGTGGCCCTAAAACTGAACCCTGTGGAACTCCACTACTAATCCTTCTATGGTCAGACACTAAGTGCCTTACTCTAACCCTCTGTTCCCTTTCTTCTAAGTAAGTTTTAATCCATTTTCCACCTACTTTCGCCATTACTTGCAGCTTCTCAATAAGTCTCCTGTGTGGGACTGTATCAAATGCCTTCTGAAAATCTAGGAATATGCAGTTTTTCCTCTGATAAAGCTGTAGAAAAGTTTGGGAATTTTTTTACCCTTCTTGGTGATATCCTTTTCATAAGTCCTGTCCGCCTCTCTCCTTTTACTTATGTAATCGTTTCTTGCTCTTTTATACGTATGCCAGGAATTTTCTGTACAGTAATCTTAACGTGGGTGCATTTGTGACAACATGCCCATGCACCCTACAGTCAGCCATCCCAATTTGAAGCATTGCTTGAAGGGAGAGGAAATCCATCATACCTTAGTTTTAAAAATATAAACATGTCTTCTTTTCTGTTTGAAGAAACCCAGATCCAGGTGTTATCATCAACCGCCCTGATGGACCTAATGTCTATGAAGGCATCCTGAAGGATTACATCGGCGAGGACGTAACACCTCAAAATTTTCTAAATGTTCTTAAGGGTAACTCATCGGCCATGGCTGGTATAGGATCTGGAAAAGTAGTCAAAAGTTCCAAGAATGACAGGATATTCATCAACCTGGTGGACCACGGTGCCCCTGGGATATTTGCCTTTCCTGGATCCTATCTACATGCAAGGACTCTAGTCAACACAGTCCTGAAACTCCACCAGCAACGCAAGTTTGAACAAGTAAGTTCTAATTGTTTAATATTCTCTAAGCAATAAGTGTTTTGGCTAGTAAAGTGGTAACGCGCTGGCCTCGTATTCGCAAGGTCGACAGATCGGTTCCCGTTCAAGACCGAGAGTTTAAGCTGTTACTGGGGAGGTTACCGCTGTGGCTGGGCACCACAGTGGGGGGTGTTTTGGTTAGTACAGTGGTAACGCGCTGGCCTCGCATTCGCGAGGTCGACAGATTGGTTCCCGTTCAGGACCGAAAGTTTAAGCAGTTTACTGGGAAGGTTACTGCTGTGGCTGGGTACCACAGTGGGGGGTTGGGGCTTGCGGGGCGATGCCTCTGATAGGAGGGTTAAAACCCAGCAAACTTTAGCTTATCTCCTTCTCCAAGTTCATGAAGTTGTTCTTACAATTTCCACTTGACACAGAGTTGATCTTTTTAGATTTTTTTTTTATGAGTGCAACACCGGGACAGGCAAAAACTGCCCTCGTCATTAAAGGCCCGGGCACGAGATAATACCAAGACAAAGGAAAAGAAAAAGGTTAAGGACAAGGCAGAGATGAGATAATGCCACTCAAAGGAAAACGACAGACAGAAAAACAGTCAAAGTACAGAGGACCCAGAGATATGGAGGACTAGACCCTAAGATGACGATAGATCTGCTTTTTTGAAATTAATACTATTTTGTCTATATATTTTAAGAATAATTTTCAGAGTAATAATTCTATTTTAGTTTTTATTTACTTTTTAAGTGGTTTCATGCTAAATGTTTTAACCTGTATTTGTTTTTTTTACTTCTAAGATGGTGATATATGTTGAAGCATGCGAATCAGGGTCTATGTTTAGTAACCTTCTCCCTGATGATGTTCAAAGTAAGTATCAGAAATCAATTTTCCATTTTAGTTTAAACATATAATCTAAGCTGATCTTTTCTGTCTGGAATTTTTATTCTAAGACTCTCTCTCTCTCTCTCTCTCTCTCTCTCTCTCTCTCTCTCTCTCTCTCTCTCTCTCTCTCTCTCTCTCTCTCTCTCTCTCTCTATCTATCTATCTATCTATCTATCTATCTACCTATCTATCTATCTATCTATCTATCTATCTGTGTGTGTGTGTGTGTGTGTGTGTGTGTGTGTGTTTATTAACAAATTTACTATATTGCATGATTTATGAGTACAGCAGTGAGACATTTTCATAACAAATGCTAGAGAGAGAAAGAGAGAGAGAGAGAGATTATTATTTATTTTATTAATTTATTGCGCCAAGGCGTCAGACATTACATGAGTTCATACAAATAATGCTTCAAATGGATACAAAACCAAGAATAGAACATAGTTTACAGGGAGGTGTACACATTGATAAAACATTGCTGCATACTAACACACAACTCACAGTATGGCAGCACAGAGTACATTATATACAAAAGTAAAGCTCAGAGAAATGCAGAATGCACAAACAGAATTATACAGCAACATACAGAAAATATATGTATAATTCATTATAATTAATGGCCACCAAAGTGAGGATAACGAGCAAGAATAACATCAAGGTTGTCATCATTAAGTAAAAATGAGCAGATCTGTATTAAGTTCTGACCTCGTGGTAAAACATCTCTCACTGTGGGGCACTGAAGACAATAGTGGTCAAGAGTGTTAGCATTAGGACGGTCGCATAATTTACAGGAGGTGTACTGTGGCATTTCTAGAGTCTGGGAGACCTGCCATAAAGGCCGATACCCCATTCTGACCCGAGCACTAACTACATTGTTTTTCCATACCATTAACCCGCGTCTGCGATACTTGTAGCGACTGTGAAGAAAGTGATCATGGTGCTGTATGGACACACTGTTGGCCCTCTCCGTGTCCCTGCACTGGACCGCCATGGCAAACCCAGCTGAGTAGATGATGTTACGTAGGCATCGGAGGGAGGGCTCAGCGTCCACAGCATGCCCATCCAGCATACAGGCCGCCTTGGCAAGACGATCCGCTGTGTCGTTGCCAGTCAGCCCAATGAGAGAGAGAGAGAGAGAGAGAGAGAGAGAGAGAGGAGAGAGAGAGAGAGAGCTCAATCTTAAATTTCTCTAATAATCTCGAGTAGGTTGAAAGAGTTGTTTGTATAAAGGAATTTTGCACTCCATTATTTAATTTTAACATCATCTTTTTCCTCACTAGTTTATGCCCTCTCGGCATCCAACCCTCATGAGCCCTCATACGCCTGTTACATGGACGAGAATTTGCAAACGTACCTGGGCGACGTCTTCAGTGTGAAGTGGATGGAGGACACAGATAGAGTGAGTATTCTCCAACAGCTACTGCTCTTAGATCCGTAGATATATCCTGTTTCTAAGACAACAAGAATAGTTCCGGTTTTACGTCACGGACTCCCTTTTCTACCAAGGTCTAGGACGGTTGCCTTCTTGCGAAGGACTTTTTTGGCAGATGTAATCCTTACCCTGAGTGCATGCCCTTGCTAACCTCAGACCGTAATGGGGCGCGAAGAATAGTAATCCTATAATAAATTGGAGGTGAGGGATAAGCGGCCTCATCTCACAGGTACTGTGTGGAGATTTGTAGCTCGCGGATTGGTTGGTGCAGCGACTGCTTCTTCCATCTACCTCCAGACTCTGGAACTCTCTTCCTCCTTCTGTCTTTTTTCCTCATTCTTATGACCTATCTTCGTTCAAAAAGCGGATCTATCGTCGTCTCAGGGCCTGATCCTCCATATCTCTAGGTCCTCTGTACTTTCACTTTTTTTCTGTCTCTCGTTTTCCTTTATGTAACATTACCTCATCTCTGCCTTGTCCTTAATCTTTTTCTTTTCCTTGGACTTGGTGTTTTCTCGTGCCCTGGCCTTTATTGATGAGGGCAGTTTTTGCCTGTCACGATGTCACAGTCATAAAAAAAAAAGTGGCATCGCGGTAGACCATTTAGTAGGGACTCAGACAATGCGACAGTAACACAGCTGGGGAGCATCCGACTGTGTATGTCTCTTTTCCTATTGAATTACAATCCCTCCTTTTAACCCAAATTCTGACAGGGAAGTGCTATATCTATACCATATTTAATCATTAGGTAAAGAGTTGTATTATACTACATGTATTAAAATGACCCCTGTACAATTCCTATTTTGCCATGCTCGACCAGATCAAGTCACCATACGACCTCTATAAGCTCATGCCCTACCTCTCCCTCACTTCCCTCCTTCATTAGCCCAGATCCAGAAGATACAAACTAGGGTCTGTTGTTGCTTCACTCCTATAGAAAACCAACGTGAGCAAATGCTGAGGCTGCACATTGGAGACAGGCTACTAGCACGGGCATAGAAGCATGATGGCATCTGGGGAGTTAGTAGACAAACCATTCTCTACCTATAGTTCATTCAGTACCTACCCCCACCGACAGGTGCACAGTAGCTAGTAACTTATACTCTTATCAAATCCCCATCTTCAAATTGTCTGTGTCCATCCCCATTCGAATGGGGATAAATAATGATGCATGAAGCGACAGACAACAACACCAATATTGTTCCGGTTTTACGTCACGGACTCCCTTTTCAACCAAGGTCTAGGACGATTGCCTTTTTGCAAAGGACTTGTTTTGGCAGATATAATCGTTACCCTGAGTGCATGTCCTTGCTACCCTCAGACCATGACGGGATGCGAACCCTCGACCTGACGCCTCAGAGTCGCGGATGCTTCCGTTTGAGCCACGGTGACTACTACAACAACACCAATATTATGATCGCATATTTACAATGCATGTTCTTTATATTTACAAAGACTTAACTTATAGATTAATTAATTGTGAATCAATTCTATCTTGATAACTTTTTTTTTATATTAGTCCGTTATTTACTTTTATATTAATCAGATTTGGAAGAGATATTTTCATTCATAAATATAGCCTTTCAAAGAAACATACTATATATTACATAGATTCAAAACTAATTATTATTATTAATATTAATATTATTATTATTATTATTATTATTATTATTATTATTATTATTATTATTATAATTATTATTATTAGGAGAATATTCACCATGAGACCTTGAGACACCAGTTCAAGTTGGTTCGTAGGGAAGTAACTACGTCCACTGTCATGGAATGGGGTGAATTTGACGTTAACAAACAAAAACTTGACGAATTCATGGGAGAGAAGAACCACAGTTACTTGAATTCTGTTCTCCACCCTAGTGACGACCCTGAAAACCATCAGGAATTATCCAAAGTCCTGAAATTCGATGCGGAAATAGAGAAGAAGACTGACGATTTCATGGGAAAGAAAGACCACCGTTACCGGAATTCTATTCGCTATCCCAATGATAACCTCGAAAACCACCAGGTATTACCCGAAGTCTTGGAATCCGATGCAGAAATAAAGAAGAAGATGAGAGATGATGATTGTTTGGTAAGATACGGTTATATGATTGCTTTCTGTGTTCTGGAATTTATTTTATTATCAGGTAGTTTTTCACAGGCCTCTTGCTTGTGGGTAAAGTATTCAGTAGTATTTCCTTATAAACTATGTTACCTCTCTTTGAGCAATTTTGGCGGGTCCAATGAGCTGATCCAGCTTCATTTCCTGCATATATTAGAACAAGAACAAGAAGAGCTAATATACATAAGTTCCATCACTCCACTAACACGAGACAACGTGACTCTGACATCCCACCCGACTTCAAGAGGCACTGCTGTGCTTCAAATAATAATATCTAACAGGATAGCGACAGAGCTTATGTGCACATGCGCACACACACACACACAGCTTTAGAGCAAAATGGGAGATAAAAAAGATAATGATAGAATATCAGGGAATGCAGCCTCATAAAGACTGCTGTACACTAATGCTGATGGGATAGCTGCAAAGGCAGTAGAATTAAAAGATAGGATTCACAACAGCAAGGCAGATATAGTAGCTGTTACAGAGACTTAGTTAACTGAGGACATAAACAGAGTCACAGTTTTTACTAAGGGCTTCAGAATATTAAAGGCTGAAAGATCTGAGATGACCAGAGAAGGGATAGTATTGCTCATAAGTGAAAGATTTTAGGTTGGAGAAATAAACTTTGCTAGAAAAAGTGAGTTTAAGGAATTTTATGTTGCTCGCATAACTACCCGGTAAGAGAATATTATAATAACTGTAGAATATAACCCACCATGCAGTGTTGGAGTCCTCAGTCCCAAACTTTGCCAACCCCTCCTCTATCGGGGCAAAATCTTCTTCCAAATCCTTGCTTGTAAATCTTTTAGACCCTGGGGTTGGCATTTCTTCCTCCTTTTCAATCATCTGCTTCTTCAGCTGAATGAGGTCCTTAGCATATAACTCCTCTCCATAAGATTCCAACAGCTCTGTGACATCATAAGCCCCCACCTTCAAATTGAGCTGCATACTCAGGGCAACAACGTTCTTAATGACAGCCTCAACTGTCACCTCAAAGCAATAAAAGTTATTCTTAAACTGGGGACACAGTTTCTTCCATGCACCATTCAAGTTCGTCTGTTTAACTTCATCCCAAGAATTAGCAATGTTCTTGACTGCTTGAAGAATGCTGTAAGATTTCTAAATTCCTTGAGACTCAAGTCCTTGTCCGTCTCAGTTGCCCTGAGAGACATAGCGATTGTCCTTCTTTGGTGATGTATATACAACCAGGCATACACTACCAGAACAAGCCTGACTCATCCATATTAAACACTTCTACTTAGTAACTCCCCTTTCTAATTATCTCGGCCAATGCACCAGGAAAATCATGTGCTGCTTTGTCATCACCACTAGCAGCTTTACCTTGCACCTTAAGGTCATGCAAATTAGCCCAAGCTTTAAGTCACATAAGCCGACCCCTACTGGCCACAAAGTCTTCACTTTCACTCGTTTCCCCGTTTTCCCTCTTCACGGCGTTAAACAATCTTTTAGCTTTTTCCTGAGTCAACATAATGCTCACTGGGATGCGCCATTGATGCTGGTCATCCAGCTAAAGCATTAAGAACCTTTCCATCTAAATCATTAGGCCACTACGCTACTTCATAATCACAGTTGGCTTCATAGGAGCAGAACCTTTTCACATGTTTAAGGATGCGATCTTTATCCTTGATAATCGTCACCACGGCTGAACGACTTATGCCTACTAACCGGCCAATGTGTGGTAGCAGTTTCTCCCTCCTCTGAGTGTTTCACTATCTCTAATTTCACTTCCATGGTGTTGGCTTTCCATTTTTATGAAGCATTGCCATAAGAAGAATCTGTTTTATGCTTGGGAGACACAATACAGGCCAAAAATTATATATAAGAAAGCAAAACATACCAACTAGCAAATAAGCACAGTAACAAGATGGCATACATGAGGGAAATGAGCAATGCATCTTCCGATGTTTTCTTCTCCCACCGCTCAACAAAATGATGGCGTACAAGAGGGATATGAGCAACGCATCTTCCGACGTTTTCTTCTCCCACCGCTCAACAAACTGATGGCATACAAGAGGGATATGAGCAACGCATCTTCCGACGTTTTCTTCTCCCACCGCTCAACAAACTGACGTACAAGAGGGATATGAGCAACGCATGTTCCGAAGTTTCCTTCTCCCACGCTCAACAAACTGATGGCGTACAAGAGGGAAATGAGCAACGCATCTTCCTCAGTCTAACACTGCGTGACGACGTTTTCTTCTCCCACGTTCAACAAACTGTTCCTGCCTCTGAAGTTCATATTTACGACGCAAACCACATAGGTCGAAACAAGGATTTCTTAATAATTTATGGGAGCTGTGTCGTAACCATGAAACATCGCAGGTAGAGAAGTTCATAAACCTAGGAACCCTTTGTGTGTATATATATATATATATATATATATATATATATATATATATATATATATATATATATATATATATATATATATATATATATATATATATATATATATATATATATATATATATATATATATATATATATATATATATATATATATATATATATATATATATATATATATATATATATATATCTATATATATATATATATATATATATATATATATATATATATATATATATATATATATATATTTATTGGTATTGGTACGACGGACCTCACATCCATTACCTCTGGTAAGATTGCCGGCAAGAATCTTACCAGATTTGGAAATTTAGTTCAAAACGTTTGTATTAATGCAGAAATAGGTCTACAAATTTGTTCAATTGTTTAGATTTTTTTTCAATTTGTATTATCACTTGAGAGAATAAAAGATAGATATTAGTTATGTCTGTTTAATAAATATTTTTTTTATTTTTAGAATTCTGCATATGCTAGTCCAGATGTCCCCATCGCCATTATCAAATCTCGAATGGAATTAGCAACAAGTGAAGACGATAAGGCACGCTGGAATTATGAATTAAGAGTTTTACATCTGGTAAGACTGTAGTTTGTTATTGGAACACTTCATTGCGTACTTTAATAGTTTGCACATAATATATGAACTAATTTTACTTAGGAGAATGTTTTAGATTTTTTTTTGCTTAGTTCAAAAGTGTTCAAGCAGTATATAAACTTATTTTGCCCATAAAAATGTTTTCTAATACTTTATTACTGAGTTTAAGCAGTTTATGAACTCATTTTACTCAGTAATATATGAACTCATTTTACTTAGGAAAATTTTCTAGATTTCATTACTTAGTTCAAACGTTTTCAAGCAGTATATTAGCTTATTTTGCCCATAAAAATGTTTTCTAATACTGTATTACTGAGTTTAAGCAGTTTATGAACTCATTTTACACATTAATATCTGAACTCAATTTACTTAGGAAAATGTTTTAGATTCTATTATTTAGTTCATACGTTTTCAAGCAGTATCTTAGCTTATTTTGCCCATAAAAATGTTTTCTAATACATTATTACTGAGTTTAAGCAGTTTATGAACTCATTTTGCACATTAATATATGAATTCATTTTACTTAGGAAAATGTTTTAGATTTTTTGCTTAGTTCAAAAGTTTTCAAGCAGTATATTAGCTTATTTTGCTCATAAAAATGTTTTATAATACTTTATTACTGAGTTTAAGCAGTTTATGAAATCATTTTACACAGTAATATATTTCTGTTACAAATGTTAATAAGTTTGCTAGTAAGAAAAAAAATCTTGATTTTTTTTTCGTGGCGCCCACAGCTACGTTTACTCGTCCACGTGGTAATGAGGTCCCTGGTCAAAGAAATCACCCGAAATGACGACGTTGCCACGAAGGTGATTAAGGGCGACCTCCACAACATAACCCGTTGGGAATGCTACGAGCAATCGGTGGACACCTTCCACGACAAATGCTTTAACCTGGCTGAGGTAGTTATTTAATTATCTTGCTTCACATCGCAAAATATTTCATTGTTATATATATATATATATATATATATATATATATATATATATATATATATATATATATATATATATATATATATATATATATATATATATATATTTATTTATTTATTTGGACATTTCAAGCAGCAATTACTTCTCTCTCAGAAGAGAGCAGTGAACTAATATTTAATTCATTCAGGTTGTCAGTCAACCGTCTGTTGCTATCTTCTTGCATAGAATTCCAGTGTTTAGTTCATGTTTTTCCCCTTCCAGCTTCTTTAATCACTTTTCAAGTTCTTTTCTCTCTTGCCCTTGTGCCTTATTAGATTCCTCCAAAGTTCTTATTATCTCTCTAAGTGTTTCATTCTTTTTTTTCATTTCTTTATCCATGTTCCTAATTTTCTCATCCAGGTTTATTACAAGGGTATTAAGCCCTCTGACTCTTTGTTTCAGGCTCCTAAGAGCTACTCCCACAACCCCTGGAAATTTCTGTATCCATGTTCCTAATTTTCTCATCCAGGTTTATTACAAGGGTATTAAGCCCTCTGACTCTTTGTTTCAGGCTCCTAAGAGCTACTCCTACAACCCTTGGAGATTTCTTTATCCATGTTCCTAATTTTCTCATCCAGGTTTATTACAAGGGTATTAAGCCCTCTGACTCTTTGTTTCAGGCTCCTAAGAGCTACTCCTACAACCCCTGGAGATTTCTTTATCCATGTTCCTAATTTTCTCATCCAGGTTTATTACAAGGGTATTAAGCCCTCTGACCCTTTGTTTCAGGCTCCTAAGAGCTACTCCTACAACCCCTGGAGATTTCTTTATCCATGTTCCTAATTTTCTCATCCAGGTTTATTACAAGGGTATTAAGCCCTCTGACTCTTTGTTTCAGGCTCCTAAGAGCTACTCCTACAACCCCTGGAGATTTCTTTATCCATGTTCCTAATTTTCTCATCCAGGTTTATTACAAGGGTATTAAGCCCTCTGACCCTTTGTTTCAGGCTCCTAAGAGCTACTCCTACAACCCTTGGAGATTTTTATTTATTCATGTTCCTAATTTTCTCATCCAGGTTTATTACAAGGGTATTAAGCCCTCTGACTCATTGTTTCAGGCTCCTAAGAGCTACTCCTACAACCCCTGGAGATTTCTTTATCCATGTTCCTAATTTTCTCATCCAGATTTATTACAAGGGTATTAAGCCCTCTGACTCTTTGTTTCAGGCTCCTAAGAGCTACTCCTACAACCCCTGGAGATTTCTTTATCCATGTTCCTAATTTTCTCATCCAGGATTATTACAAGGGTATTGAGCCCTCTGACTCTTTGTTTCAGGCTCCTAAGAGCTACTCCTACAACCCTTGGAGATTTTTATTTATTCATGTTCCTAATTTTCTCATCCAGGTTTATTACAAGGGTATTAAGCCCTCTGACTCTTTGTTTCAGACTCCTAAGAGCTTCTCCTACAACCCTTGGAGATTTCTTTATCCATGTTCCTAATTTTCTCATCTATGTTTATTACAAGGGTATTAAGTCCTCTGACTTTTTGTTTCAGGCTCCTAAGAGCTACTCCTACAACCCCTGGAGATCATCTGCAACCCCTCCCCCAACCATTGGATGGGAGGGTTAGAATCATAGATGGTTTCATTTTGACCTTTTGTGTCCCACCGAATACAGAAAAAAAATAATTTTATTTAACTTCTCATAGAATTGCTATATCTTCTTATGAGTACTAATTTAGCTACTTAGTTCATCTCATTTTTGATAACACATCCTAACTTAAAATTTGACTTTGGTATTTAAAAAACATAAATAAAAACAAAAACAAAATCTCACATGAAGAAAAGCTCGAATGCGCAAATGAGGAAAAAGAAAACACTTGATGCTTTGAACACCTGTTTCTGCTATATTTTCTGGGTATTAGCCCTCTTATCAGGGGCATCGCCCCTGTTCTAGCGGGTGTCAGCCAGTGCAATCCCCAACCCCTACAGCCACAGCAGAAATCTCCCCAGTAAATAACTTAAACTCTCTTGCCTGGACGAGGCTCGATCTGCCAACATCACGATTGCAAAGCCAGCGCGCTACCACTGTACTAGCCAGAAGGCTTAACTTCTAAACTGATCATTTCAGAAGAAAAAGATTAATCAACATTTAACCAAGCTATGTTATCACAGGATCAGAATTTATCTCTAACTCAATTTAAAAGCAAAATTGAATAAACAAGAACAGAACAAAATGAAAAAAAAAATAAGAAAGAATAACCATGCTACTTAGCAACTTAACAAAGTTGACAGGTCATTTTTTTTTATTAATTAATTTATTTATTCATTTACTTTATATAATAATTTGAGTATTAAGATAATTTTTATGGGAAGGGTATTGATTTAAGAAGATATGGAACCACAGGATCAGTAAATATAAGCTATAAGAATTCTCCCCGATTTACAGAAAAAAATGTAGGTATAGTTGATGGATCCGTTGACTGCAAGTTTTGCAACTCTTATGAACTTCCTTCAGGACAGGACACCGTGGTCTTTTCTCCTCTCCAAATTTCTCATAAGGAATTTCCATCAAAGTTTTTAGGACTGTCCTTCTTATTAAGACAAATCTTTTTAACTCAAAGTAAGCTGTAGACTCTCTATTAAGGCAAATTTGGTTGGATTTTTTTTTATTATTTATGCTGGTTCACTCGAAGTAGTCACCGTGGCTCAAGCGGTAGCGTCCTCGACTTTGAGGCGTCAGGTCGAGGGTTCGCGCCCAGCCACGGTCCGAAGTTAGCAGGGGCATGCACTCAAGGTAACGATTACATCTTCCAAAACAAGTCCTTCGCAAGAAGGCGACCGTCCTAGCCCTTGGTAGAAATGGGAGTCCGTGACGTAAAACTCGCTAAATCTCGCCGGTTCACTCAAAAACAAGGACATATTCGAACGAAACTGCTTGCGTCTGTTCTTATGCCAGCAAACTTTGTGATCGTGTATATGTATTTTTTCACTAAATCTTGTTCTTCTACAGAATCCCTACGCCCTCCGTGTTCTTCAGATGTTTGTTAACCTGTGCGAGCATGGCTATACAGCAGAGAGCTTCAGGGAAGCAGCTGAAAATACCTGTAATTTTGGTAAATATGCCGGTATTAATTAAGAAAAAGACATGTACTCGAGAGAGACAATATAGTTGGATTTTTTTTTTTTTTAGATTTAAAATGAAAGGTAGAGGACAGTAATTAAACCATATATGTGCAAAATTTTAAAGAAAAGGAAAAAGGTAGAATATTTCTTAACGTTATTGAAATATTTGGGAAAGAAGCAAAAGTAAAGAATGAACTTTTTGATATAAATTGGAATGGCAGGATGCAGTTTTTTAACATGGAGATAAATATTGGAGATAAGTAGAAACGTTTCTGAATAAAAAACAGATGGCAGAGAGAACTTGATATTCAAGATAAGTAAAAACGTTTCTGAATCAAAACGAATGGTAGAGAGAACTTGCTATTCAAGATAAGTAGAAACGTTTCTGAATCAAAACGAACGGTAGAGAGAACTTGCTATTCAAGATAAGTAGAAACGTTTCTGAATCAAAACGAATGGTAGAGAGAACTTGATATTCAAGATAAGTAAAAACGTTTCTGAATCAAAACGAATGGTAGAGAGAACTTGCTATTCAAGATAAGTAGAAACGTTTCTGAATCAAAACGAATGGTAGAGAGAACTTGATATTCAAGATAAGTAAAAACGTTTCTGAATCAAAACTAATGGTAGAGAGAACTTGCTATTCAAGATAAGTAGAAACGTTTCTGAATCAAAACGAATGGTACAGAGAACCTGATAACCAACTATTCTAGATAAGTATAAACGTTTCTGAATCAAAACGAATGGTATAGAGAACCTGATAACCAAATATTCTAGATAAGTATAAACGTTTCTGAATCAAAACAAATGGTAGAGAGAACTTATTAACCAAAAGAGAAGTCTGTGATAAGTAACCAGGAAAGTGCAGATGTTTTAAGATAATTGAAATGTAGGGAAAATCTAATTGAAAAACCAAAGATGTACTTGAGAAAGAGCCAATTGTATAAGAAAAAAATATAAAACTTATTATTCTAATAATGCGAGAAGAAGTTAGGGAAAAAGAAGAAGAAGAGAGAGAGAGAGAGAGAGAGAGAGAGAGAGAGAGGAGAGAGAGAGAGAGAGAGAGAGAGAGAGAGAGAGAGAGAGAGAGGAAAAAATATCTTTGTCGTCAAAGTCAGAAATGTAAAAATAATATAATGGATAAAAAGTGTGACCAAAGCAACTAATAAAATAAAATAAAATATTAGAAGTGTTATAATCACAATAAATGGTTTTTATATTGAATAATAGTATTAGAAGGTGAAAGAGATTATTGTATATCCATGACAGTATGTTTTTGGAAAGTTTTATATGTAACTCTAAATATAAATATTTTTTTATTTTTTTATTTTTAAAAAGTGCTCTTAACCATTGTTAATATATGTCCTTAATTACAATATATATATATATATATATATATATATATATATATATATATATATATATATATATATATATATATATATATCACATTTTTCTAGACATAATATTGTATATGAAAGAAAAAATACATTTTATTAATGATATGTCAGTCATGTTTTAGAAATATTAAGTAAAGGATATTTTGTTATCAGTTAATAACAAATAAACAGTTATGAACAACGACTAAACATGTCTCAATACAAGCAAAATTAAATAATGCATGTGGAAGTTTTGTCTTTTATGTTATTATTATTATTATTATTATTATTATTATTATTATTATTATTATTATTATTATTATTATTATTATTAATATTATTATTATTATTATTATTATTATTATTATTATTATTATTATTATTATTATTATTATTATTATTATTATTATTATTATTATTATTATTATTATTATTATTATTGCTACTATTATTATTATTATTATTAATATTATTATTATTTTTATTATTATTATTATTATTATTATTATTATTATTATTATTATTATTATTATTATTATTATTATTAAGCTTATAGCAATTACCAAACCTCATCAAAACTTCTTGCCATCATTAATGATTTTAAAATGTCAAAAGAATTAAAACTTTAATTTTCGTTTTAATCCAGAATTTACATAATATAAAAAGGTTTGATAGTTTATTTACTCAATCTACTCTCGGCAAATATTCAGAGTTAAAACATGTATTATTAAGGGGGGTTTACACGGTCAAACGGTTCGTCGAACGCGGTTCGACGGACAAGTGTTTGAAGTGATGTTCGAAAGTGTGAACGGGGTATTTGGTTGTCGAGCACGCGAACGTGTTCGACAACCAAATACCCCTCAAACGGTTCGTCGAACGCGGTTCGACAAGCAAGTGTTTGAAGTGATGTTCGAAGCGTGTGAACGGGGTATTTGGTTGTCGAGCACGCGAACGTGTTCGACAACCAAATACCCCTCAAACGGTTCGTCGAACGAACCGTTTGACCGTGTAAACCCCCCTTTAATGTCTACCTATATATATTCAAGAAAAATAGTCCCCCATCTAATAGGAATGGCCGAGTCGAAGCAAAACTTTGAGTATTTGTAGGCGGAAATACATAGGAGGAGATTCCCAGTTTCCTCGAAATTTGCTTAATTATATTTTGTATTTTAAATAAATTGTTCTTGTAGTCACCGTGGCTCAAGATGTAGCATCCGCGACTCTGAGGCGTCAGGTCGAGGGTTCGCGCCCCGCCACAGTCTGAGGTTAGCAAGGCCATGCACTCAGGGTAAGATTACATCTGCCAAAACAAGTCCTTCGCAAGAAGGTAACCGTCCTAGCCCTTGCTAGGAAAGGGAGTCCGTGACGTAAAACCAGAACACCATCATAATATAGATGTTGACCTTTTGACCCAAGAGCATTGACGTGTTAAAGTGGAGACTTCATTTGCAGAAAGGTCAATGATCTGCTTGGTCACGTGTTCATTTGATATGTTTGTGCCCAAAATTTTTAAGTAAACTCTTTAGGGGGGGATAGGAAACTTATGTATCAGTTGCACAGTACATCTTAATTTTATACTAAAAAAAATAAAAAAAAATCTCAGAGATCTTCAATATAAACCTTAATAAACAAGCGAGTTATATATATATATATATATATATATATATATATATATATATATATATATATATATATATATATATATATATATATATATATATATATATATATATATATATATATATATATATATATATATATATATATATATATATATAACTGTTATTACTTGTTTATTTTAGTTTATTATAGTGCTTTTATATTACATGTTTTTATCTGTCAGTACTCACGTGTAATCTAGTGGAGTTTATAACTGAAAAATCATCATGATAAAAAGAACGGTTTACCAGCTTTGTTGACCAATCCGTATATCACAGATTTCAAAGCTATCTGACTCATTGTGCGATCTCTCTCTCTCTCTCTCTCTCTCTCTCTCTCTCTCTCTCTCTCTCTCTCTCTCTCTCTCTCTCTCTCTCTCTCTCTCTCTCTCTCTCTCTCTCTCTCTCCCTCCAGAGTTACAACAGCATTAGTATTTTAATTTTATTTAACTTTATATATAATTGTTTTCCTGTTCCATAAAGACAATATGTGGAGTACCTATTAAAGGCTTTTCCACTTTGGGTTGATAACATATGTTACTGAGGCCATCCCCGTAGTCACCGTGGCTCAAGCGTAGGGTTCGCGCCCAGTCACGGTCTGAAGTTAGCAAGGGCATGCACTCAGCGTAAGGATTACATCTGCCAAAACAAGTCCATCGCAAGAAGGCAACCGTCCTAGCCCTTGGTAGAAAAGGGAGTCCGTGACGTAAAAAACTAGGCCATTGCCAAGAATATTAAGTCACTGAAGTTTACTTGTATAAGTAAAATGCCGGTCCTTCTTCAAGGTACTAGAAATATAATTAAAAATGGGGATGTTATAGCCCACAGCGGGGGGCTAGGATGGGCATCCAGCCTAAATTCCCCCAGCTCCAGCATGTGTATGTTCACCCCCGTTTGAATGGGGGACTAATTGTGACTTAAAAATGTGCAATGCAAAATGGAGATTTCAAAGAAATGATGGAAACATCAGAAGTTATAAATCTCAAATGATAAAAAAAAATTAAAGTATTTCTTTTACTCATAAAATGTTTAACAAAATATCAAATTCTACTTAGAATTTAAAAATTCATTATTTAATTAATAAATAAAAGATTAAACTTCCAAAGTTTAGGACGTGATATCGATGAGAAAGTAGGTTAAAATATTATTATCACATTTATGATATTGTAATTCAAGAAAACAAAGTTGTAATGGTATCCCTGAGTGGGGAGCAAGAACACCTTCTTAAGGGCTAAACAGACGATCAATATTACTGACAGTATTTCCTGTACTGTCATTATTACTGTCGGTGTGTCCATCATATACTGACAGTAGTTCACACCAATAGAATAGTGTCAGTATTTTTACTGACAGTAATAATGATCGTCTGTACCCCCCTTTAGTGTTCCCAGTGTGTCGTTAATATATTTTTTTTCTAGTTCACTGTTTTTTTTTTATTCAGATAACTGTACATGGGGACATGTGCACATGGGCACTCCCAGTGATATTGCAGTTGATAAACATTACAATCTATATTTGGTTATGTATAAATGAAATATTGATAGAATTTGCAATATAATTTTAAATATCATAGCAAGTAATTAATAATAAAATATAGTGTAATAATTGAAGAGGACTTGAAGAGTAATAATTGTGACAATATTTTCAATAGCCCTTGTTGAGTGATATCATGTAAGTTACATTTCACTTTTCAACAGTAGTACTGCAGACAATTTGAAACAGATATAGAATAACAATTTTCAGGTTATAATAATAAGTGTCGTTAAAGTCAACCAAATGGCAGCTAAGAAGAGTGATTAAGGTATATCAGTTTCAAGGGAAGGTCTCTGCTCTCTCTCGGATACCGCCTTCCGAAGGGGAAAACAACCATTATAAAAATATTTATATTTGTACCCTTTAGGAAGTCTTTGATAAGTATGAAAGCAATTTATATTTGTTTATGAAAGAAATAGAAAATAAACAGTGTGGGTTCATTGACCATGATACTACAAATAACAGAATTCATTGTGTCTAAGTTTGAGGTCGGTATTTATCAATCCTCGTGGTTTAGGAGAGATTGTAAATCTAAGTACTGTGTGTATTCTTAATTGAATATATATATATATATATATATATATATATATATATATATATATATATATATATATATATATATATATATATATATATATGTATATATATATATATGTGTGTGTGTGTGTGTGTGTGTACACACAAGAAATGATCACCTAAGTAAAAGAAGAGAGGCAGAGAGAGACTATGAAAAGGATAACCCCAGAGAGGCTAAAGAAAATCCCTAACTTTTCCACAGCTTTATCAGAGGAAAACTGAAGGTCAAGCAACAGGTTTTAGAGCTAAAGAGAGCTTATGGGAGCATCATCGAGACAGATGAAGAAATCTGCGAAGAACTGAACAAGGGGTTTCAGTCCGTATTTACAGCAGAAAATACCCCACCCCATCAGATTGCAGAGATAGGAGCTCATGTGCCAGGATTAGAGAACATCTTATTTTCAGCCACAGAGGTATGCAAAGCGCTGATGGAATTAGATGCCCATAAATCTTCAGGTCCTGATGATATATCCTCTTATGTGCTTAAGAAATGCACTAAATCTATATCGGCTGTATTAAGTATCATATTCCGAAAATTGCTGGAATCTGGGGTGATTCCCAGATGTTGGAAACAATCGAACGTGGTACTTATTTTCAAAAGGGAAGAAGGGAGACACAGTGGATAGGGCTACGTATTCTGATAGGGCTGGCACTAGAACTAGAGGTCATAATTTGAATCTCGAAAGAAACTTTTTTACACTAAATAAGGAAGTAATTTTTAGTGTAAGAGTAGTTAATGATTGGAATTCGCTAAGCATGGAGGTAATTAATGCTAAGTCAATCCATAGTTTTAAGGACAAGTATGACAAGTATCACTTAGTACAAAAATGGAACCAACCAGAAGACTGGGAGTTACGAGCATGGGGTTCTCTCCCATAAGCACAAGTAGGTAATATTGCACACTGGCCCCATTCTCCCTTGTAAGAAGGATGGCCAAACCATAGAACACGTAATTACCACAAGCCAAGACAAACCTCGTTACTCCTCTTATTTCCTTGGTGATAAAAAGTTTCCACAACTCCCCCACCATCCTGCTTGGGTCAACTACACGGTAGGTGGGCGAGAATATTCTGCCGTGAGGACCGACAGCCTCAGCTGATCTACTCCCACCCCTTCATCACATAGCAACTTCTCCACACCCGCCCGTCACAGTTAACCATGAGAGTAGGTGCTAGAAACCCTTTTGGCCTGCATCGCCTGAACACAGTCTTCCTCCACTCATTCCTATCTTTTGCACTCTCTCTCCCTTGTTCCACTAACATACCACGTGTATCCATTGCTTTTTTCACCACATCCATCCATTTCGTTCTAGGTCATCCTTATTGCCTTACTCCAACCACTTTTGTACACCACACTTTCTTCGCAAGTAGATTCTCTTTCATTCTTTCCATGTGTCCAAACCATTTCAATACTCTCTGATATAACTTATCAGACAGCATATCAGACAGCTTACTTCAACATTTATTTCTCTGCCTCATCTCTTCATTTTTCACTCTGTCTATTCTAGATACTCCAATAATACTTCTCAAGCACCTCATGTTCATTTCATTCAACTTGTTCTTTTCATCCTCTTAAATTCCATATCTCTGTTCCATACAATGCTATCAACACAATCATACCTTCACATATCCTTCTCGTTGCATTCATTTTTAAATACCTAGTCCTCATTACACTTTTCGTCCAGCCTAAAGAATTGCTCACTTCCTTCACCCTGACTTACCTCCACATCCACTCGTTCATTCTCTGCCACGTGCAAACCCAGGTATACTTAAAACTCATCTTCTTCAGTCATCACCCCATTCATATAGATACTTATTTATGTGTCCTTGTGTACTCATGCTAAATTGTGTTTCACACAGTATTAACATGGATTTTGGAGGAATGGGCGAGAACAAGTAAAAAACTTATATATTGCATTGAAATTAGTTTTACCAAAGCTGGAGATCGTTATAGCTATGCATGCAAATAAACTAAAAAAGTAATGTTATAAACTATCTTATAACAAATAGTACATTAACGGAAATATATATATATATATATATATATATATATATATATATATATATATATATATATATATATATATATATATATATGTATATATATATATATATATATATATATATATATATATATATATATATATATATATATATATATATATATACATATATATATATATATATATATATATATATATATATATATATATATATATATATATATATATATATATATATAATTTCTTTGTGGGCTTGGAATATTCTTTTCACATGAATTTATTCACTATGTAGTTTTTTCAAGCATTTCATGGTAAGAATTTGTCTGATGTTTCTTCTAGAAAATAATCTTCTTCAGAATATTAGTTGTAGAATAATCATATATATTCTGACAGACTCAGTAAATATATATATATATATATATATATATATATATATATATATATATATATATATATATATATATATATATATATATATATAAGTTTACACTTTTCTGCTATGAAAAATTAAATACATAGATACCCACCCACTGTATTTTTTGTAATAACCTTTTAACACAGAAACTCTTTTTTACATATAATATGCATGTAATGTCTTGCAGTTAGGAAGAATGAAAAACATTGAGTATTCTGACAACAACAAGAAAGATATAATAAAAAAAGGCAAACAGAACGCCCTCTTCTAAATAGATTTATCTATTGATCAACAAGCAACAGACACAATAATGAAATTTGATTGTATGGTTAATCTGTTGTTGACTTAATTTTGTTTTTTTACCGAGTCATTGATTTATCATCTGCGGTCGTTAAAATGGGAGTCGTTTTGGTATTCAATACACAAATGATAAGAACGGCATTTATCCATATATAAGGAATGGTTTTCACCAAAGAGCATTAGTGAGCTGAAGTGAACAGTGGGAGAGAGACTTGTCCTTCACCTGTTGCTAGTAAGCATGTTCTTATTTCGTGCACTCTAATAGTTTTTTTCTAGTAAGGTAGTAATAGAAAAACCATTAGAAGTGTATAATATATCTGATTAACTGATTTGGTTTTATTCTATATACATGAGCCATTTTTTCCCCTTATAAGAGGAGTAGCTGAGTCAAGGCAAAATGCTCTGACTCTTTGGGAAGAGAAAATATAGAGAAGGAATTACCAGTAACTGAATACTAACACCACAAATTCTTATTAAATGCTGTGAACATTCTTTGATTATTTGTCTTTTAAGTGTATGTCAGTCGCCAAGTATTATTCATTAATTATTTATTTACTACTTATTGGAGTAAATACTGAAAGCAAGATTAGTATTTATCCATATTATTCTCATACATTTTGCATAATTATTTTTTTCATGGTGTTTAAAAGCAAGAGCTATAAAATCCATCACTTTTATAAATGACCTAACTTGTCTGTAGTGTTACTGAATCAGATATTGGGTAAACTCTGTTTTTAGAATCGTTTTCTGGTTTATTACAAAGTTTTCATTTATCTATGTTTTAGACAGAGGAAAGGTACAATAATTTTCCAGCTCCACTTCCGCTGGTTATCTAAGTGTCACGAATCTACTTCCTAACCTAACCTAATCTAACCTAACCTAACCTACACTAACCTAACCTAACCTAGTAGATTTTTTTCCTTGTAGATAACAAGCGGAAGTAGCACCAGTTTTTCCCAAATAATACTTTTTGCATATAACATAACAGTGACTGCACTCATGATAGAACAATTCTAATACCATCTTTTTTTCTGCAAATTTTTCTCTCTTTGACTCTCTTTGGTGTCTATGTATGTCAAAAGCTACAGAAATGAAAAAAAAAATTGCTAAAGAATATGGTATAGAAAAATTCTTTTTTCATGTGTAAAAGCACTATTATAATGCATGAAAATAATAATAAGAAGAAAAGAATTATTGCATCCTTTCCTAATATAAAAATATGAATAATGAAAGCTTTGTAAAAAGCCAGAAATATCAATAAATACTGATTTTAACCTTGTAATAGAGAACTCCTCAAGTTACAGCCCATATACTTTCCAAAACTTATATGACAATAATACTGTCATTTCATTTTACAGACAAGGATACTGCAGATCACACCAAATATTTTATAAAATCCTACTTGAGAGAAGAAGAAGATGAAGTGCGGGGCTTTGTTTTTACTTTTGGCCTTCGCGGCTATAGTTAACGCTCGAGTTCCTGTCGGCAGCGCTGACCCGGAAGGTGATCTTTGGGTAGTTTTGGTCGCAGGATCGTACACGTGGTTTAATTACCGACATCAGGTGAGCCTAAATGATCATAATAGTTGTATAAACAAGAATTCTTTTAATTTCAAATAAGCAAACATTTGTTTCCATTTTTGCACAATGGCTACTCATACAATTTAAGAGTAACTTTTAAGTAGACATGTAATTGAACTATTAAGCAAGAGGGTAATACATACAGTTAAAGTAAATATAGCTTTCCTAGAGAATACTAATACTGCCATAAAAATTTTAATAATAATGTTGTAATAATAACACTCGATACAGGATCATTATTATCGGCATCTTCACCATATTTGTTTTCCTTACAATGAGAATAATTAGTTCTTAACTTAGTTTACATATAGAGAGGTTAATGTTAAGGGAAATTGCATTAAATCATTAAGTTTATGTGTGAGCAGTAACTATTTGTCCAAAAGAAAACTATATAGTTTGTTTTTGAAAACTGCGAAGGAGGATAAATTTTTAAGATGCTCTGGAATATTGTTCCAGAGTGTTGGCCCTTTAATAGTGATCATCTCTGATCACTGTTAAAAAATATTGAACACGTGTGTTTAAACCGAAGACCGCAGCTGTACCACAAAAAGTGAACGACACTAAGTAGCCTAAAAGAGGGGATACGAAGTGGTTGGCCACTTAGTGCTTGGACATTTTCCACCAAAAGTATCCCATGTCCAGGCAGTCTTAGAGCAGACATTGATAGGCCACAGTGGGGTTCTTAACAATCTTCGCTAACCTAATCTAACCAACTAACCCAGCCTAATCTGAATATGAAACCTTATATACCTTTGTATGGAGAATTTGAGTATTTATACAGGAAGTGATGGTAACGGTTATCTCTTAGCTAGGCCATAGAAGGGTACATAAAACGAATCTTGACCTTTATTTTATAAATTTTAGGCTGATGTATGCCATGCTTACCAAATCGTACATTCCCATGGAGTGCCAGATGATCATATTATTGTTATGATGTACGATGACCTCGCAACCAGCAAACAGTAAGTTTCTTTAGGTCATATTGGTTGCCATCTAAAGGTCTTAAAGACAACAGAGACTTTGTATAGCGTGAATATTTTTGTACTTTCCCCTACAGTTAGAGAAAATAAAATCATAATTTTTATAATACTAGGTTAGCTTAGGTTATTCTACTCCCAACTAAGAATAAGTTTATTGGAGTTCTTATAGTTTTCATATGTTTTCAATATATATTTAGGGTAAATGTGCACTCTACCAATTAGAAAAAAAATTCCTTGAAATATTATAATACTGTACTAGGTTAACTTAGGTTCACCAAGAGTAAAAACATTATTTTTAATTTTAACTCTTTTGTTTGTTTTTTCTATTATACATGATATTAATGTTTTGAATTTAATTTTACTTGTAGGTATTTATCCATAATGACTTAATTTTGAAACTTCTTAAATGTAATTCAATGTTCACTTTTTTATGACTGTTCTCTACATATGCCGTTATGTTATGACCATATAACCTTGTTTTCTATATATGCTGTTATGTTATGACCTTATAACCTTGTTCTCTACATATGCTGTTATATTATGACCTTATAACCTTGTTCTCTACGTATGCTGTTATTTTATAACCTTTCTCTCAAATTCATCATGTAAGTATCCGCTCCAGTTGACGTTTAATTGTGACATAAAAAACGGTGCATTAATCAAGATTTCTCGTTCTTTACCAAGGAACCCAACCCCTGGGCAAGTCATCAACCGTCCCAATGGACCAGATGTCTACAAAGGCGTCCCAAAAGACTACATTGGCATGGACGTCACCCCTGAAAACTTCCTTAAAGTTCTCAGTGGTGATGCAGCCGGTTTGGAAGGTGTAGGATCAGGGAAAGTGGTGAAGAGTGGTCCCAACGACAGAGTCTTTGTGAACTTGGTTGACCACGGTGCTCCTGGCATCTTCGCTTTTCCTCACACCTTCATGCATGCAAAGGACTTCTCTAGCACCATTCTGCAGATGAAGAAAGACAACAAATTCAAGGAAGTGAGTATTTCTGGACATACTGTTGCTTTCTATTGAACATTATAGTTATTGGGACAAACGCTCTGAAGTACTACTTTAGAAAGTAAGTGGAAAATTCTTAAATCTTTCAAACACTTTAAAGAAAACTCCACTTTATATTTACTGGAACTCAGTCTCTTTGAAGAATTACATTTTATGGACAGGGTATTTCTCATCAAGGATGTCCTAGACTTATTCGTCAAATAAACCTTTGTTAATGTTATAATTAAAAATTTTTTTTTGATATCTCAAATGACTAATAAGTAATATTTTTTGTGTCTGAAGATGTATGTATACATGGAGGCTTGCGAATCTGGATCGATGTTCCAAAATAACTTCCCTGATGATATTGGATGTAAGTTTTGATTCACTTATTATTATTATTATTATTATTATTATTATTATTATTATTATTATTATTATTATTATTATTATTATTTTTATTATTATTATTGAGGGATGTATTAATGAACCCAAGTGGTATAAATATATACAGAATGTACTTTGATATGATAAAATAGTCCATAGATGGGGTTATTATTATTATTATTATTATTATTATTAGTAGTAGTAGTAGTAGTAGTAGTAGTAGTAGTAGTAGCAGTATTGCTTCCATGTGCATGCAAACTCATTTGATATGTTTTATAGGAAGTGCTTAAACTCCAAACTAGAAACGACCCTTTACTCATGGTTCATTTTGTTGACAGTTTATGCCCTCTCTGCTTCTAATGCCACCGAATCCTCATATGCCTGTTACATGGATACCAAGCGAGGAACTTTCCTTGGAGACGTCTTCAGTATCAAATGGATGGAAGATTCTGATAGGGTAAGCTTTTTTACAGTAAACATATTAGTACTACCCTTTTTTAACCCTCCCTTTGATGTTGCATCATATGTAGACACCATGTCTCGTGAAATAATGATAAATCAAATAACTATATTGATAAAATGTCTTATCTATAAAGTATCAGTGGGCATTCTTACAATATATGCAAATACATCTGTATAGACATTATGTATATAATATTTACACTTCTTAGAATATTGATTACGATATAGCAATGGCCGTAATTTCTCTCTCTCTTCAGGTAGACATACATGAAATATCATAACATATGCGATAATGAAGTCAGGAGTTACTTGTCCTCAAGAATATCAGACCCATGCCTGTCAAAACTGTATTATGACCTCATATCTTTTTTTGTCTTTCTCATAAACAGGAGCAACTGACTAAGGAAAGCTGTATTATAACCTCATGTCTCTTTTGTCTTTCTCATAAACAGGAGCAACTGACTAAGGAAAGCTGTATTATGACCTCATATCTTTTTTTGTCTCATACACAGGAGCAACTGACTAAGGAAACCTTATTGGAACAGTTTAATATTGTTCAGAAATCAACCACCACCTCTCATGTCGAACAGTGGGGAGAGCTTAGTCTGGATTCCAATACGGTTTCCACTATTTTAGGTTCCAAGACCCCTGAGGGCGTTGTCGATCCTGTTATACCATCTCATGATCCTTGCTTAGTAAGTATTCTTCTGTCCAGTTCTTGTTAACACTTAGTACTTTCCTCAAGTGAAAGCCAGAATATGTCATATGTAACACATCACAAGCTCTTTCAAGAAGTGAAAACTTATGTACTTACTAACCCTCTTTAGAGTCACCTCATGAATCATCAAGATTATATTTTTCCCAATTCCAGAACTCCTCAGTGAGCAGCCCAGATGTTCCAGTTGCCATTTTGCAGAGTAATATTGACAATGCTGCAAATGCCGGCGAAGCTCAGATGTGGCAAAAGCAATTAATCAAGCTTCATGAGGTATGTAATAAAACATTCTCGAATTGTATAATCGGGAAATATATTTCAATGATTTAGATTTCATGTTATTTAAAGCCCAGAGGTTGGATCCATAGGATATTAATTCCTCAGAGGTTGGAAATAGTTATTATTCTGTAAAATGACATTAACAAGACCGATTTCCACTTGTTTATTACTCTAATTACCTCCACAACTGTTATTTTCACCTTGATGTTGAGCTTTTAACTACTCTGATTACCTTAACAACTGATTTTCATCTTGACTTTAACGAGTGTTTTCTCACACTGAAATAAGTTTCTTATTACATTACCTTAACAACAATGATTTTACGTGATGCTTTAGCAGCTTTCACAAGCATGATTCTCACTTTGATGTAACGCTACTAATTACTCTACTTAACAACGTTGTTTCGCTCTTTGATACTTGTATAACCATCACGCCAATGATTCACACTTTGATGTAAGGAGCTCTTGACCTCTCTGATTACCATAAAAAGATTGATTTTGCCACAAAAAAATAAGTCGCACTTAGATACAAGCTGCTAACCACTCTGATTACACTGACAAGAGTGAATTAATAATATTACTTACTTAAATATAAGGATGAAAGGAACAAGTTGAATGTAATGGAGATGAGGTCTTTGAAAAGTATGATTGGTGTATGTAGCATAGATAGAGTAAGAAATGAAGATCAGGCAGAGAACGGGTGTTATAAGGAAACGGGTAGGTTAGATCAGTGATTACCGAGTTGGTTTGGACACAAGGAAAGGATGAGTGATGAACAAATAGCAAAGAGAGTGTGGATTGCAGAAGTGGTTGGAGTTAGGCCAAGAGGGAGATCTAGAATGAGATTGATGGATGGCATGAAAAGGGCTTTGAATGTGCATAGAATGTCAGTGGAGCAGAGAAGAGAGAATGCAAGAGATAGGAATGAGTGGAGGAAGATTGTGTATAGGTGACACTGGCCAAAAAGATTTCTCGCATCTGCTAGCTCAGTGAACTGTGATGGACAGGTGTGAGGGAAGGTGCCATGTAATGAAGCAGTGGAGGTAAGCCAACTGCGGCTATCAGGTCTTATTACAGAATATCCCTGCCAGCCCACTTTGTGGATGACCCAAGGAGGCTGGAAATGTGGCAACCTTGTATCACCAAGGAGTTAAGAAGAGTAGTTGAGGTGTGTGTGGATGGTGGTGAATGCCTATTTCTTGGCTCGGTCGCCCCTGTTACAAGGGGGAATGAGGCCATGTATATGTATGTAGATATAAGGCTCTTGACCACTATTATTACCTTGAAAAGAGTGATTATATCATAACAATAATCCTTTAGTGATTTAATCACGATTTTCAACCTTTTCTATTCTCAGAACCGCAACCTCGTCAACTCCATCACTAAGAAACTTGCCATCGAAGTCACTGGAGACGGTGAAATGGCTCAGGAGATGACTACGGATAAACATCATGTCATCACACAGTGGGATTGTTATGAGCAGGCTGCAGATGCATATAATGAAAATTGCTTTAATCTTGGCGAGGTAAGTTCATCTTCAATAGCAAAGTGAAAGCTGTTTTAATATTAGAGAGCACAGAGGAAAATTCTACTGATAACTATAGAAACAGTTTACAGGATAAGAACAAGATGTCAACGTGTTTAATATTGGCAATTTAATTTACATGTTTACAAAAAGAGTGAAATCTCTTTAAATCTTAATGAATTAAGTGTCACAGTAAAAGCAAAATAGTCATTGCTTTACTGTTATCGAGATTAGTTACATGTTGTATAGCAAAACAAACTGAAGACTATTGTTTTCCACTTGAACTAAGTAATGTGCTAAAAGCAACGTGAAAAGCTACTTCAGATTACGATGGGACCTTACAGTACACTGTACATTGTTTTAGTTTTGTTAACTTTTAAGTAAGAACAGCAAAGTGAAAAGTAATTTCAATAGAAATATAGTACATAGTAACTGCAAATATTACATTTTAGTGATGTTTTTATAGTATGTATCGTGAACTTTGCTAATATATATATATATATATATATATATATATATATATATATATATATATATATATATATATATATATATATATATATATATATATATATATATATATATATATATATATATATATATATATATATATATATATATATATATATATATATATATATATATATATATATATATATATACTTTTCTTAAACCCATTTCCTCAGTTTCTTTCTTTCGTTCCAGAACCCCTACGCTCTACGTGCTGTGCACACATTAGTGAACTTGTGCGAGCACGGACACACAGCATCCGATATTATTGCAGCAACTGAAAAAGTCTGCACTCACCCCCACATCACTGAAATCCATTAATGATGTATGTGCTTGAAGATGGAAAGAATTTTGACGCAGCATTACACTAATAAAAACAGAAAATAAAAGTTCCCTAAATTTTGACTAAGCTCTGACTACAAATATTTATATTTTGCATAACTATTGCCCACATTCTCTTTCAATATAACGTCTATTTATATTGTTATGTTTCTTATACGTTTAATGCGAAATTTACTTAAATATATTTAACAGTCGACACAATCCTGTGTTGAGTCTATATATATTTATATTTTACATAAATATTGCCCACATTTTCTTTCAATATAACGTCTATTTATATTGTTATGCTTCCAATACGTTTAATGCAAAATTTACTAAAATATATTTAACAATCGACACAATCCTGTGTTGCGTCACAGTGAAGAAAAAGTAAAAGATTATTACTTCTGAAGTACAGCCTATAATCTCATAATTGCAATAGTTGTTAGAGTAAGTTTGCCACTTACATCTTTTAACCTTAAATTATCTTTGTATTTATTACTCTATTTATTTATTTATTTATTTATTGCAATGTGTAAATAAATGGAGAAGTTATAAATGATTCATTCTATTTTGTTTACCTTTTTCCGTACTTTCTGCTCTTGAGTTCTTTCCTGCATATATATATATATATATATATATATATATATATATATATATATATATATATATATATATATATATATATATATATATATATATATATATATATATATATATATATATATACACGAAAGCCATATTCCCCTTTATTAGATGTGTTTATGAAATCCATTTGTGTATGTCTAACTAGCAATATGGTATCCTAGGTTTGCACTGTTTAAAAAATCGGGCCATAAAGTTAATGTAACAATAAATAATAGTGACGTCTATCCATACACAGAACCGCTTCAAAGGCGTTTATGAAATTCATTTGTGTGTGTCTAGCTAACTAACAATATGGTATCCTAGGTGTACACTGTTTAAGAAATCGGGCCAAAGGGATTAATAATATTCTTAACGTTTCTGTAAAGGCTTCTTAGAAAAACATACACCATTCTGGACAAGATGTTCCTACCATTGTGCAAGTCTCTGATTTAGACCCCGGCTGGAATACAATATTCAGGTATGGACCCCATACACCCGTCGAGATATGAACTAACATGAATAAGTTGCAACAGCGAGCCACAAAGTTTGTCTCTGAACGATCTGAATTACTATATAAAAATTATAAAATACTCCACGGTATCGATTCAGTCAAAGATAGTCACTTTCTGCAACTGGCAGCAGTAAGAGGACAGGCCAAATACAAGAGGACACAGCCTGAAGCTGGTAAAACTTACACAACCACCCAGAGGAATATTTTATTTAATTCTACAATAAGAGGACAGGCCAAATACAAGAGGACACAGCCTGAAGCTGGTAAAACCTAGACACCGAACCACGAAGAAGAACAATTTCTTTAATTCTAGAATTGTAAACCACTGGAATAGTCTAACTTATGACATTGTAATGAGTCAGAGTTTTAATTCTTTCAAAAACTAATAAGACAAGTATGTTGAGACTGAAAAACGGAGAAGAAGCACGCTAGAAGAGCACTGATTAATGCCTCTTTTATTGCCGAATAGAAAGAAATGCATTAAGATACATTAGATATATAAATAGCTAAATATAGCTATATCAAAAAGAGTTTTTAAATTATTTGTATATATCAAACAAGATTTAAAAAATATATATATATATATATATTAGATATTGCGAGCCAAAGGCCTGTTAATCAGAGTTTACAAACTCAGTTGAACTCACGAAAATGGGTGACTGAAATCTAAGCTATACTCTAAGTCATGACCACATTGCATTAAGATATTTTTCGAGTAGTCACATTAAAGAGCTCTAAAAATTTTCATAATATTAAAATATTTAAGTTTCTCTTACTAAAAAACCCATATATTAGTAATATAACCATATTTAATTAGGTAATATGATTGTTCGGGTTTTCGGCAAGTTCGGTATTTACCCTTACCACAAACTGTAGTCTACAATTTGTATGTGTGTGGACCCACATTCGAAGCTCAGGCGTGGGTTAGTCGACGTTAAGATTGTGTATTTGTTCGTGTCCTTGCTTGGAAATTGTTGAGAAAGTAATCAGCTACTTACTATGTGGACAACTTACATTTACGGAAATAATACTTAGGGATTACTGGATGTGTCTGTGCAGTTTGTGTGTGCCATTTTATATATCGATATTAGCATTCATTCGATTAGGTATGGAAACAAACGGATGGGAATTGGCTAATTAAGGCTGATGCCCTGCCTAACACCCCGCGGTGGGGTCGATTGCGGGTTTGACACTTCCCGAGTTGAGTACTCGAACCACTAATTACACGGGTCCCTGAAAGTGTATATACAGCACTTGCAAGCATTAGATCTTGATAGTAAAAAAATAAATAAATGGTTTGTGGGACATATGAAAAAATTTCATCTCGAAAATCATGTTCCTTTGTGGTAAAATTTTTGCAATTGGACCCGTCTCAACTTGGAGATAAAAATTATATTTTTTCCTAGTGGAATGTGACTTTGAAAACCGTCGGAAAATGTAACAACCTTCCTTAACCCAACCTAACTTAGGCTAACCTAAATCTGTTGATTAATTGCATATTTATTATTATTATTTTTTTATAGGAGCAGCCGTCTCAATTGGAGGTGAAAACTGTATTTTTCCAGTGTTTTTTATGTGTTTTAAATGAATAAGATCTCGAAAACTATCGGGAAGTATACGCTAACCAAGCCTGTCCTAACCTAACCTGATATAAAAATTGTAAGTAAAGACCATTTTCAAGGTCATATTCATTTATTAAAAAAAAAAAAATGACATGTTTTTACTATTTGTTAGATTGGGTTTAGTTAGTTGAGGTTAGTATATATTTTGCGACAGTTTTCAAGGTCACATTCATTCAATAAGTCAATAACGAAGGGAAAAGTATAATTCTCAGCTCCAGTTTGAGACTAGAGCAATTGTTGAAATTTACCTTAAATTTTGTAGTGAAGATTTGATTTGTCTCTTAAAAAACTCATGAAAACCTTGAAATTCATTGTTATATAGCCCTGTAAATAAAAAAAATATGGTACAGCTGAAGAATTACTTGTTGATTTTGTATGTAATTTCTTATTGGTCGCTGTTAGATGTTAAGCGAAAAGAGCTTCATACATCTCAGGAAGATTACAGAAACTTTGGTTTTAATGTATTACAGGAAAATATCTGCATCTCTAGTCATGCATAGACATGGTCTTTGCTGCACTGTACTTTTCTTGACCATAGCTGAATCTTTGGCTGGGTATCGGTCACCGGATTGTGAAGATTTTTCATCAGTGAAAAAGTTAATAAACAGTTACCGTGAGAATCGTCTTTATTGTGGAGGCAGTGAAACAGAGCAAGAATGTTGGAAGGAAAAATACTTTGATAGAAGTTTTTCTAATGTTGAAGAAGACTTTACATCTGCATTGGAGATTGCGAAATATGCAGTGTCATCAGTATGGTGTCAATCATCACCTGAGTCAGGTCTAAGGTGCCATTTTCGAAACCTATACTTTAATGGCAAGAGGAAGGCATTTATATTTATACTTGGTCCTGAATCTATTATATATGGTGTCGAGAACCTAAAGTCGTTAGAATCACTAGATATGTCTTCTGTAATGGGCCATAATGCTCTTCAGCTTGAAATTTCTGTTATACTTTGGAGTAGTGAATTTCATATAGGTATTCTAAGAGAAATTAGTGATCAGACAATCTTTTTGGGACGTTTCAAACCAGATAATATCCTTCATATTTTTCACGATGATCTTCTACCACTGTTTTTTACATTGAAGGAATATTGTTCAGATCTGAACATTTGTATGAAGAATATGAACATAATTTTTACAGACGATAAAGAAAGAGGTGAATATTGGAGCTTGTATGAAATGTTCTCAAAAAATGTTAAAAGATTAGACGAGTTTATACATTCTGAGGATAGTTTGTATTGCTTTAAGAATGCCTATATTGGTTTAAATAAAATGAGTGTTTGGTATCAGTATGGTTTTGGGAAAGCTCAGGGTCCAGTAAAAAATAAAAAGTTCACTGGTTTTCATTTGAGACAGTTTGTGGAATTTATTCGCAATAACCTTGGTGTTAACTATTCCCTTGACAAGGAGAAAAGCGTTATTTTATCCAGGAAGGCCAATAGGAAAATATTAAATGAAAGAGAGTTAGCAGAGGCTGTTTACGTTCTGTTAAGTTCTCAGGAAGAGACAAACCCTGAAGTGGACATTGTGTCTCTAGAAGAAATGGATCTTAAAACGATCATTACTCATTTGGTAGATTCCAGGATTTTGACTGGAGTACATGGCTCAGCATTGATTTTAGGAATGTTTCTACCACAAGGATCAGTCTTGGTGGAAATTTGGCCTTTAGGAATTGATCCGATCGCTGCTCCTGTGATTAGAACGATGTGTGAAATAGAAGGTTTTGATGTGGTGTATGTTCCGTGGGTTAACAGGGACATTGAGAATACAATATACCATCCAGAGTATCCCCAATTTTATGGAGGTCTATCGCATTTACCATTAGAAAATCAAAAAGACATAATAAATAGACTTCAGGAAAATGATCTTGTGTCCCTGGAGTGTTGTGATAATACTGAGTGGTTGTTTCGTATATACCAGGATACGAAAGTGAACATTAATGTTGCTGGAAATTTACAAAGTGACTCCATACTAGGTGTTATAGCTGATGGGTTAAATGAAGCAAAAGAACTTTTGACTTATAGAAAGAGTAAAAAGTATAAAAAGTCGCCATTAGTCGATGATATGTTATTTCCCGGGAAAATACACTCATTTAATTGTTACCTCAAAACTTCGGAAACTTCCACTACGTTATATAGCATTTGGCAGGCGCCGTGGAATGTTTTGAACTTTAAGTGTGATTCTATTTATTACGAACTAATATTACAAAGTGAGAATGAAAATAACCCAGTTAGACATATCACTCAAGATCATAAATTCGTAACAATTTTTAGTAGTAGCGTTCAAACTATTAGATTGTGGATAACGTGTTTTTGCAGTTCTGTAGAAGGATCAACTTTTTTCAGTATATGTAGATGATGAGCTTTTATTAAACATATTTCACCTTACTTTTCTGTGTCCTTCTAAATTATTATAAGTGTATTCAATCCAGATATATATATATATATATATATATATATATATATATATATATATATATATATATATATATATATATATATTAATAACACTGAACTGTTAACATACAGTCTAAAATGGTAGGAAAAGCCCATTAAATAAAACAACGAAAATATATATATATATATATATATATATATATATATATATATATATATATATATATATATATATATATATATATATATATATATATATATATATATATATATATATATATATATATATATATAAAGTACTTATGAATTTCATGACCTAAACTGCTCACCTTCTGGTAATTTGAGAAGGTGACCAGTTTAGGTCACGAAATTAATAAGTACTTTATATATATATATATATATATATATATATATATATATATATATATATATATATATATATATATATATATATATATATATATATATATATATATATATATATATATATATATATATATATATATATATATATAATATATATATATATATATATATATATATATATATATATATATATAACGTCATATTGCCATTATGACAAAGGCCAAAAAGTATTGAATAAATTAATTTTGGGACCTACTTGGGTGGTGCAGTAAATTCAAACTGCACCAAAAGTTTCTTTTGAGAGCAGCAGAGGAATAAACGGCTAGTAGCACTGCTCTTTTCATATTTATCAAGTAAATAGCTTTATTTATTTATTTTTTTATATATATGGTTATATTGAAGGATTGTATAGAATTTAAAAAAAAACACATAACTGTTAATACGATTTTATTCGAAATACAAGCTATCAGCACTACTGTATTCATATTTATCAAGTCAATGGATTTATTTATTTATTTGTTTATATATTTGATAATACTGAATTTAAAAAAACAGCTGTAAATACGATTTCATTCGAAATTCACACGAATACAAACATACCTGTCATAATATGTGGATCCGTTACAAAGGCTCCATTATTTGTTTATATTGAAAAAATTATATTGAATTTAAAAAGAAAAATTCGTATTTATCAAGTTAAGGAGAGACCACACAACGGATGCCAAAATTTTCCAGGATGCTTTTAAAGCCAAACTCTTATATCAAATCTCCCTCTATCCTTTTCTTCCCATCGTTTATCACCTTGCTATTTTCTTTCTTTCCTTCCCCTCTATTTCACCCCTTCTCCCTACCTTGGCCTCCCTCCCTCCAATTATACGTAAGTGTTTTACTCGTATTATACTTTCGACAAGTCGATCATTCAATCTCCGCATGATTGCTTTCTGGGTAAGTTTGAAGTCTCTTTGCGACTAATTCATACAAAGTATCATTTTGCTAATTTTGGATAGAAATTGTAATGTAGGTTTTCCTCACTTTTCAGAAATGGATAGGTTAAACAGAAAAAGTACCTTCTGCCGAGGACAGGCTGAAAAAAATGCATGACCAAGGAAATGGAAGAAGTCTTTGCCTTGGCCGAGGAGTTGTTGGCAATGCTTGAGGCTCAGGACCCCAATGTTGCCAGATACAATAAGGTGGAGAGAGGGCTCAATGATCCTCTGAAGTGTTACAAAATTCATGAGGAGAAGAATAGGGCATCTTTCCAGACTAGCCTTGACCAGTTCTTCATGAAGGTAGAACGCCCACAAAAAACTCTCTGTTCGTATAATGTATAGTATTTTTTTTTTCTATAGATTATGTATTGATTGTTCTTTTGCCTTTCCAGACTCACCTGCCTGCCCCTGTCTTGCAGCAGCTGACATAACCAGCTTTCTCCTGATAAGCAAGTCTCTCCCTCCCTATGCAAGCACACCACATGAGTACACTATAATAAAACAACGCTTATATACATAAAACTATCTGTATTCATAAACATAACAAAACTGTAGATTGCTTGCTTTTACTGTACTCATGTGGTGTGTTTGCATAGGGAGGGAGAGACTTGCTTATCAGGAGCAAGCTGGTTATGTCAGCTGCTGCAAGACAGGGGCAGGCAGGTGATTCTGGAAAGGCAAAAGAACAATCAATACATAATCTATAGAAAAAAAAACTATACATTATAAAACACACTTATAAATATAAAAAATATTACATTATCTCATTTTTAAGTTTTAAAAAACACTTATAAACAAAATAATATTAGACTATTAAATTTTTAAATTATAATATATATATATAAAAAATATTAGACTACTAAATTTTTTAATTATAAAACACTTTTATAAACAAAATAAACTAGATTGCTTACTGTTACTGTACTCATGTTTTGTGCTTGCTTAGGGAGGGAGAGACTTGGTCACGGATACAATCTTTGTCTTTGATGTTCGTGGCTATGGTCATACGGGCTAATCCGAGATTGCAGCCAGTATTCGTAGAAGATTCCTTTTCAGCATGGTTTCCCACTTCAATTTTGATTTCCATAGGGATGGCTTTTCTTTGCTTAGTGGCAATGCCATCAGAATTATCACTAGCATGCTTTGGAGGCATAGTAAAGTCCATAACGAGCGAACACAACAAAAGAGCAGACGAAAGCACTAGACACAATGTGGCAAGCAGGAATAAACTGAGTGGTGGTCCTTCCCCTGCTTCTAATGCCGCATGACATCGTTTTCTTACACTACGCTCACCAAACTATTTTGAATAAAATCATATTTACAGCTATTTGTTTGGTATTTTTTCTTTTTAAGTTCAATATAACCAACTGTATATAAAAAGATAAATAAATAAAGCCATTAATTTTTGTGCTAAAATTGTTCTTTTGGCCTTGAAGTACAAAGTGGTAGCTCTGAAGCGCAAATATGAGCCATATTACCCATTCCCTGGACCCCTAAACAACACCCCCTTGCACCTCATCATGGCTGGCCATTGCAGCTGCCGTAGAAAGGAAGAACGTATCGGCTCTTAAAAGCTATTTTTTTTGTGGGGTGGGGATGTTCGTCTCTTTCTGCTGATTGCATAGATACCAAATTTGTGAATATCGCATTTTGGGGTTGATGCGTTCTGCCCTTCTACTGCAGGCTAGTTATATGACATACACAGAGCTAAGAGGCAGACTGACTGACAGACTTTTTTTTGGTGATGAGGGTGGCGTTTGCTGAATAAATTGTAACTTTTGCTTTTACTACATAGTACCCTTTCAGGTCTACCTTCCTCCTTCCTTCGTTCTTTGTTTTCATTATTATTATTAATTTTTTCAGCCTGTCCTTAGCAGGAGGTACTTTTTCCATTTTCCATCTATCCATTTCTGAAAAGTGAGGAAAACCTACATTGCAATTTCTGTCCAAAATTAGCAAAATGATACTGCATATGATAAGTTGCAGAGACACTCCAACCTTACCCAGAAAGCAATAATGCGGAGATTGAATGATGGACTTGCCAAATGTATGATACGAGTAACACACACGTAACATGTTGAAATATGAATACGTGTATTTGGAGGTAAGGAGGCCAGGGTAGGGAGAAAGGATGGAATAGAAGGGAAGGAAAGAAGGAAAAAAATAGCGAGGAGGTGATAAACGATGGGAAGAAAAGGATAGAGAGAGAGTTGACATATTTTGGCGTTAAAAGCAGCCTGGGAAGTTTTGGCATCTGCTGTGTGGTCTCTCCTTAACTTGATAAATGTGATTTTTTTTTTTTAAATTCAATAGAATTTTTCAATATAAACAAATAATTGAGTCTTTGTAATGGTTCCACATATAACAGCTACGTTTGTATTCATGTGTATTTCGAATAAAATCGTATTTACCGCTATGTGATTGGTTTTTTCCCCTTTAACTTGATAAATATGAAACAGCAGTGCTGCTAGCAGTGCATTTCGAACAAAATTGTATTTACAGCTTTTTTTTTTATTCAATATAACCATATATATAAATAAATAAATCAAACCATTTACAGTGCTCCCTCGTTTAACGCGGGGGTTCGATTCCAGGGCCAGCCATGAAAAGTGAAAATCTGCAAAGTAGGAGCACCATATTTATTACAGGTATTTTACATTTATTTTTACCTGTACTGTATTAACCCTCCCTACTCTGTCAACAACTTACCCTTACATCACAGGATTAGCACCCTGTTACAATGAATGGATCATGTACCTTTCTCACCACAAGATTACCACAATGTTATTACGGATGAATCATATAATTCTCATAACAGAATTTGAACTGAATTAATATGGGGTAATCATGTAACTTTCTTACCACAGGATTAATCTAATTTGAGAGATATAGCCGAGATGGAAGATCCAGCTTATTTATCAGCAGTTAGACGATTTTTTCCTGGGTTATGTGCATTGTGTTACAAGCATCCTACTGGAGGAACGCACCTTAAGCACTGCTCACAGTGCTATTTGGTATCCTATTGCTCAAAAGAATGTCAGAAGAAGGACTGGAAGATCCATAAGTAAGATTTTTTTGCATCATTACAAATTAAAATGGGCAACTGATGGGAGGAAGGTAATTTCCAATAGGTATACCAGATTTTTTAGCCATTACCGGGAGTTGACTGGGTTTTCTTGATTGGAGAGGAGGCTTGGGCCCATGGTATACAGTAAGTTTATAGTCGGGCTCTAGTGCTATCACTGTCCCTTGCCTCTACCTCTTGTTAGACACCTTGAACCATTATTTCTAAGCATGTTGCATAGTCTAACCTTTGTTGGGTGTGTTATAATAGTCATTTATATCTTGGTGTGAGAAGGTTATCTTAGTTGTGGTTAGCCTTTGTTAGTTTAAACAGTATTTTTAACTATATCAGTATGTTTATAACTATAATTACACCTTTACTTCATGCTTCTGTTATGGAGAATATTTTATCCTTAAATTGTGGTTGTGTTATAGCTCCCATACTTATTATTATTGAATAATAAATCTCATTGTAAGGGAACAGTGATAGCGCAGTGGTTAAAGCTCTAGGAAGTGACGAACCCATGTTCCAGCCCACTGCAGAGCATTAGGAAGGCCATCCAGCCCCAGTTTCCTAGCTCCAACCTGTCTATTTACCCCCATTCAAAAGGGGATCAATAGCAACATAAAATGGGAAACAACAACAGTATACCTCATTGTAATAAGTATATTACAGATATGGTTTCAGTAGTATTGTCACAGAGTAACAATTTGATTTGCAGTTATGCCTTTTGGCATTGGTCTCCAAAAATATAAACAAGAACTACATTTAGACTCGCTCCTCTGTGAAGTTTTTTGTTTAATAATTAAGTGAATATTTATTTTGCATGTTTTTGTATATCAGTATATGTGAACTTTCATTGAAATTATGCAATTTATTTCATTTCGTAGGCCTTTCTGTGTAGTCAATGCTGCACAGGGTAGAAACTCTGTGTTTTCAAAAGCTAAGACAGAGGTAAAAGACAAAGAAGAGTGGAATGCTTTCAGGACCTCCTTACAAGTCGCCGCAAGTATTAATCTTTGTCGCAACCTTGAGGTATTTGAAAGAGACATTCTATGGTATCCAAGACTATGTGAGGTATGCAGAGAATCTGATATCTCTAAGCTTACAGCTTGTGACACTTGTAATTCCGTGTTTTATTGCTCTGAAACCCATGTATCTGAGAATTCTGATGATCATCGTAAGTGGTGCCATAAGTTCCTCCTGTGTGTGCACATTGATCGTTTTGAAAAAATGAATGGTATGTCAAATCTTCCCTTCCCAATCAAAATTTACAATACCTATTCGGTATTACCAGAGTCTATGTCAAAACTCTTGAATTCCGAACTAGAATCCCATTCGCATAAAAACTCTAATCACACAATGTTTATGATTATGATATCGGACAGACTGACTGATCCAATAACATTGCTATATGCTCTTCAGCACTACTACTTTGGAAACAGTAAGTTAAAGTTTAATGAAATGAATCAGCTCACTATTCACGTTGTAGGTGCTGAAAGTAGGGAATTGTTGGATATGATCCGATGGGAGTATATCCTGCATCGTCTGCCGGCTCTATCAAAATTACATGTGTCGTTTATTGGACCAAAAATCTTTAGCGACTTGGATGGAAATGGTGGGCCAGAGCCAGATTACTTATTCGATGATGGTATGGAAATGCGATGTGATGATTGTAGGAAACAGGAAAAAGTGTGTGTGTACGATATGTGTCGAATGCTGTACGAAGACTATTTGAATCAAGATTACTGTACAAAAGCAGATGCTATAATTGTGTTTAATTGTGGATTCCACGAGTATGAAGGTTCCGATGATAACACTTGGCCTAAGTCTCTTTCTTGTATGATTTCTGATACATCCATACCTCTTATATATACATCTTATACTAAAACCGAGGCAAATAAAGATTTGGAAGCTTTACAGAAAATTGGAAGCATCAGTGTAACTCTACTTACACAGGAAAACCCATTCAAAAGCTTGAAACCTATTCGTGACTCTTCAAGAAATGATGATAGACCCTTGTTTTACATTAACCAATACATAACGGGCATTAATGGTCAAAGGAGGGAAACCACTGTAGACTAGTGGTTAGAATACACGAATCAGGTGACAGACCCACAACTAAGCCCACTGTGGTACTTTTGGAGAGCATCCTGCCTTCCCTAGCTCCAAGCTATGTCCACCTCCTGTGGAGATTAATAATGAGAGAAACTGAGATAAAAAGAGAAAGTCAATGGTCTAATGAGGTAAGTGGTAGTTAAGACAAACCCATGCAACCGAGTAGATCTTTTATTTTTTATACATGAAGATATTATTTTACTTTTAGAAATCAAAGATAATTGAAGAGAATTTATATAAGAGCAAATTAGAGGAAAATCAATAATTACAAGGATAGTTGGCAGTGTTGTATATTGAAATATATACGCTGTACAACGTACTTTTTTCAGGTATAAAATCAGTCTATTGCTTAGCAATAGATTCCTTGCTTATAACAATTGTAATGTATGATGTAGGTATTGTGTAAGCATACTAATTCATAATGGTGTCTACACTTGTCTAGTCACATCATGTGCTAAACTGGAGATTGTGTTTACTTTGTCTAAGAACTTCAACATTATTTACAAAGGTACTTTTTTTGTAAAGAAAGAAAAAATATTTTCTTCATTTATGTACAAATAAAACATACAAATATATAAAGGTATATCTTCAAAGAATAACCTATGAATATTAAATTTAATACAAATGCTATATGTACAATGAAAGCACAATAATAATAATTTTGAAAATATGTATCTTAGGGGCAGGCTTACACTTCCCGATTTGCACTAGCTATTTTTATGTAAAAACGTTACAAAGAAAGTTTACAAGGTTAATAACAATTTAGGAAATTACTGTAATTGGTAAATAATTCAAACATGCACATTTAATTCTTAAAATACCCAAGTAGGTAACACCACTGTGTAAAAGTTATTTGCGCAATGCATGCTAATCTTCTAACTGCTGTTAATGTGGAATTTATGCCTGTATTGCCTCTTGTGGTTGGAAATTCTAGAAATTCCTGGACAGAATCAATGCCCATATTAGAATTTGTTGGAGTGATATGAACTTCACGTGACATCCGTGACTGAAAATGAGCAGCAGCATCAAATGACGGGACAGTGCAAGGTGTTTTAAAGTTTTAGCTGATCCACTTACAATAGTATTACTAACCCGGTCTTCATAATGGAAAGATTTATTTTCAACAGTATTTCCTAAATATATCAGCACTCCCTCAAGTACTCTTCTTTTCCCTACATATTGATATTCATAATAAGCAAAGATTATTTGTAAATATCAAAATGTAGGGAAGAGAAAGAGTAGTTGGGGAAGCATTAATTGAAATAAGACTGTCCAGGACAGTTCGATGTTAAGTCTTCCTTCAGTTACAGTTCTCTTTCTATGCCTACATCAACACCGAATATTCTTGGATATTCGTTGCACATGTCTTATTATCCCTTCACATCTGACAAGTCACAATACACTCCCAATCTCTGGTTCTCTGTGTTTTCTTCGTACCCAGGCCTGATGAGGGTATTTATTTATTTATTTTTTTTTTGCCCGTCCTGGTGTCACAATCATAAACAAAAACAATGTTGAAAATAAATCTTTTCTCGGGAAGATAGGGTTATTAGTACGATCATATGTAGAACAACTAAAACTTTAAAGCACCTTTTATTGTCCCTTCTGTTGATGCTAATCAGCATAGGTATCAGATAGAGCTGAAATCTCTCCAACAGAATCTGATACAGGAACTGATACTGTTGCTGGGTTGCCTAGGGATGTGGAGAATCTCTGACCTCAAGAAGCAATACAAGCCATCGATTTCTCATTGACGGCAGTCAGAAAATCAGTACACACATTACAACGAACTCTCAGATAATGGCATTACCTAAGTGGCTGTTTAAAAATTAAATCATGTTCTAAATTATGTAACTAATTTTCTTAAATGTTATTCACAATTTTAACTATCTGTAATGTTTTACATGAAAATCATTGAAGTTGACGGATTAACATAAGCTCTTGCTTTTACCGTACTTCAAATATATAACTACATTATTTTTTGTGGTCTTTAAATGTATACTTATATTGACCATTCGATGGCGAAGGTCCTTTTTAACCTGTACTGTGTAAGAGCCTTGCTTTTGTACTTTTTTTTTTTAAACTCATAATTGGTGCTAAATTGAAGGACTGGGTTAAAAAATGAAATGTATTTAAGAAATAAAAATTGAATCATGCACTCAACATGAATGTCGAAAGTCTTTATCTTATTGTAATGGCATGAAGGACTGCTGCCCACATGTGCTTCATATGTCTTCTGCTGTTTTATGCCACCATTAAACCCCATTCAAATGGGGATAGACAGATGGACTGGAGCTGGGGAATTACGACTGGATGCCTCTTCTAATTCTCCATTGCGGGCAAACACAGGTTCGTTAGTTCCTGAGCGTTTGAGTAGGGAAGTGGCAAACTGATGTTTGAGCCCACCAAAGGGATTAGGAAGGGATCCAACCTTAAAAGCCCAAGCTCCAATCCTTGGGTGCCCACCCCCACTTGAAATTGGATTAACAGTGACACATAACTCCAAAAAATATCATATGAGCTTATATATGTAATGGTGGTGCAGTAGATTTTGCAAGCCATGTAACAAAACAAAAATTGAGGTTGAGGTTGCAGCAAGATAAGAATTAACCTCCCTAGGAGTTTTTCTTTCTCCTATTTGCGGTGTTCAAGCCCACCGCAGGGTGTTAGGAAGGGCAACCAGCCTTAATTCCCCAGCTCCTACCTGTTTGCGTCTACCCCTATGCAGATTGGGATTACTGTGACAAAATGGCAACAACATTTGTAGTCACTATAGTTATATGTTTCTGCTGAGGAAAATAATTAAAAATCAATGGAAAATTTTACTGAGTAAGTTTGTACACATGACCCCTATCATAAGTGGTCAAAAGTGGCCACAACAAGAATAAATGAACTGAGGCAATAATCGGGGTTTAATCAGATCCAACATGATAAATATAAGTCCATCTATGCAGGCTGTGAAATGGGGTATCACCCAGTCCTGAGCTATCAAACTACAACAGGGACAATAACAACAACAACGTGTTCGTGCTTTGACTATATACATTAAAACATAACTTTAATTTGCTACTTAATACAAATATACTAAAAAATAATCTTATGGCACCTAAATCTTTTATGGGACTGAAAGATCTGATCTTACTGAGTATTCAAATAAATTATTAGAGACAGCAAATTATGATGATGCTGAAGCAATATGTTTTTAGATAAAGATAGTAACCTCCAAAACCCCATGTACAGTTAAATAAGCCCTTAATTTTTTTGGTGAGGTAACTTACCCAGTATAACTGAATAACCCTGGGGTTTAGTCATCCCATAGACAAAGATGCCTTTGAGGGACAAAATAACCGAAATTACGGCACTTGCGACATGTACGGATGCCACATCTGTACGACACAGCCTTTCCAGAATTATCTCGTCCTTTGCAGTATTTTAGACCACAGGGGTACCATGGTATGCACACCTGGAAATATGCAGATGTTATAAAGACCAGTTTAGAGATATAGACACTCCCCAACTTATGAACGAGTTAGGTTCCAGAAGTCGTTCATAATCATCTAGCTGTATACAAAAGTCATAATCCCCTTATAAGGTGGGGGACTGAGTCAAAGCAACAAACTTGACTCTTTGTAGTAGGAAATTACACAGAAGGGAATTCCCAGTCCCCTCGCTCTGCCTCATACAGTCAACTTTTACGAAGCAAAGGAACATAGAGGAGGTATTCTATCCCACTGACAGATGGACCAAAATCATACATAAAGGTCATTTAGGCTACCTGCCATACAATATCCAGTGGGCACTGCAGTAGCCTTGAAACAGACATCAATACAGTCATAACCCCCCAACTCAAACATATCTCAGTCCACCCTCATTCAAATGAGGACTATTTGTGACACATTAAACAGTGCATGCTAACTAAGACTTAAGATTTTATGCACACACCTGGTAATGACAAGCACAAGAATTAGTTAGATCTCGACCTCCATCACCACAGCGTGCTACTCCTCTTGTAGGAAGGTGGTGTGTTGCATCACTGACAAGAGACCAATCACCATCCAGCTCTGAAACAAAAGATAATTTTAACATTGAGCAAAATACATATAATGTGTCACGATTTATGTGTAGCACTTGTCGGTTTCCATAGTAAATTCTCATGTTGTATGCTGCTTTTATTCTGAATTACTTCCAAATCAAATAGGGGTGGACACAGGTTGGAGTTAGATAATTAAGGCTGGATGCCATTCACCTTCCGGTCCACCATAACCTATTCCATTTCTGAGTGGGCCTGATCAAGGAGTCTGTCGTTTCCCGAGTCAAACACCTAACCACTGCACTCCTGCGGTTACCTAAAGGAAACACTCCTGTATTTTTGAATATTTGCTGCCATTCCATATACAGAAATACAGACACTCCCCAACTTACAAATGAGTTAGGTTCCAGATGTCCATTCATAAGTTTTGTTTAGGTAAAGAAAAGTACTGTACAGTACATACATATGCAGTACTGTACAGTACTTCCGCAAAAGACACTTGACTACTACATAAAACAAAGTATACAGAATTAAGGAAATTTAATGCAGTAATAATAATGTAATAATACAGTATAGTACAGAAATATATACATTAATACGTGGGTAGGTTTTTGTTCATATCTGTGAATGTTCGTAAGTAAGGAAGCTTCTGTACTCATGGTTATTATTCTCAATCTAAGCAGCTGGTTATTAAGCATAACAATAATCATTACCAGGCTAAATAAAATACACTAATAAACGGGCTGCAATGTGGGCCCCATCCAGCCCTTTGGAGCTATCAGATGGAGCTGGACGTCTCCATCAGTGATGCCTGTCCAGGAAGTAACTAATCATCTCGTACAATCACATTATGGAACATTGCACATCCAAATTTGCCAACAACACAACATACACTCTGGGAGTTCTGTGGGAAAACCTGGGATTGGCAGTGGCCTTCCTTAGGGGTCATCAACAACAATGATAAACAGGATAGTCCCACGCAGGTAAAACTAACAAAGTTACCCATATCAGACAAATGCTTAAGATAATTATGATGTATATTACAGCTGTGACTATGAAAATACTGCTTAGATTTTCTGACCTGTATATGGGTAATGGCTGGTATTATCACTTTTGAAAGCAAAAAGTAATTAGAATGAAGATTGATATTATGGGATAAAATGGAGACCTCAGTAGTGCAGTGGTTAGCTTGATTTGGGAAGTAATAGACTCGTGTTTTAGCCGTACCATGGGTCATTAGGACGGGCATCCACCTTAAATATTTCAAAAACATGAGACAATTTTGAGGACGTATTGCCAATTTCTGCAAGGTACGGCAATAAGAATGAAAATATTTATGCAGAAAAAAATACGTACCAAGTGTAAACATACTTAGCTTTTTTGTGATTCTGTAAATATTCACTTCTATACACAAATGTCAAGTCACTAAATGGTTTTATTAGATAAACCATTCCATTTTTATTTTATGTATCAGAGACATTGGAGCAGGAGCTTTAAGGCTGAATGATCTTCCCTATATCCTGTAGTGGGACTGAACCCATGTTAGCAGCAGCTTCATGACTCGCACACTCTGCCAACGAGCTACCACGGACTTCTGTTTCATTAGATAAACTAGCTTTGCAAAAGCAAGAGCAAATATTTCAATGCTAGATAAAAGAGTAATATAAACTTTAGTTAAAATATTGCTATAAAGAGGAAGTCTCTGAAAATACAAAAATTAATATACTTGACCAGCTGTATCTCTTTTGTTAAGATGTAGGAGTTGGCATTTTATTAGAGATTAATGTGCAAGTCAGGAAGCGATTAACATAGGTTCGATCTAACAGCGGGGTGTTAGGCTGGGCGTTTAGCCTATATCCCCGAGCTCAAACATGTCTTTGTCCACCCCCATCTGAATGGGAATAAATATGACATAAAGAGGTACATTGCATTCATAACACAGGTAGCTTGAATTTATATATCACTTCTGTGTAGGCCAATCTGCACAATATACAAACCATATACTGTACAGTACGGCAATCACAGTAATCCTTTGTTGGTTTACTCGATTTAGAAAAAGGCACACCTGAGTTTGTTAGGAAGGGCATTCAGCTTTTATCCCCCAAGTCCACCACCATTTGAATGGGGACTTACTGTGACACAAATAACAGTGCATTATAAATAGTAAGATATTTAAAAAAAATTTTTTGTGCCTATCCTCAAAAGGTATTAAATTTCGTGTTATGCCTACTTGGTAGTGAAGAAAGGCTAAACGAATGATTGAATGGATTGTATGTCTCTTCTGAAAAGCAACCAACCAAGGAAACCCAAGAGGTGAAAAGGTAGAACCTTGTGATATGCTTATTGATATCTAGGAACATGTACTTTTAAAGAAAATAAGAAAAATCCTGGTCAAGGGGGCTGCAGTAGCTCAGTGGTAGAATGTCTTAGTTGGGAAGCGACTAATGCAGATTTGATCCTACCACGGGGCGTTCGAAAGGCCATCCAACTTTTATCCTCTAGCTCCAAATAATGTGTATCCACCTCCATTTGAATGATGACTAACTGTAACATAAAAGTACGATGTAGCGTAGCAGCAGAATGCCCGACTCAGGAGTTGAAAGACTCATGATCGAGCACACAATGGACAATTAGGAAGGGCCTCCAACCTTAATTCCCTAGCTCCAAGCTGTCTATGTCCATCCCCATAATGGGGACTAACGGTGACATAAAACATTAGAGAGAAATCCTCTTCAAAATAAAATACCTCTTCTCTGAGTAGCCCATAATTTGATATCTTGGTCAGAAGCATAAGTAGAAGTTGAAGCAAGGGCACACATGTGCGGGATATGTGGAGACAGTATGCTTGACCCCGCCACATTAATACTAACATCCATTTCTACATCTTCTGTTCTTCGATCCTCTTCAGGCGATCTTACAGTGCCTGGATTTTTCTGGAAAAGCATTTACACCATAGCTAAGAGCATTACCATGGAATATCACACTAAAAAATCACCTAAATATCTGAGGGTATACGTAAGTTTAAAATGGACTAAATACTAGATGTTTTTGTTTAACTTCAGGTAACTTAAATTTGATAAGAATGTATCAATGCTAACAGGAATTTACAATAACATAAAACTATATGATAAGCAATAATGACAGCATACCTTTAAGTATTAAGACATATCCTAGCAATAGTCACTGATATATAAAAGCAAGAGATCTTGTAAAGATAAATAACCCCCCAAACACTGAATAGCCCTGTAAATAGGTTAGGTTAGACATTAACCCAACCTAACAATTTACAAGGTTATTTAATGTTCTGAGAGATATCCATCTTTGCAAGATCCAAACAATACTTATACCTGCATCCATGTCTCACCTGTCGCAATTTTGACATAGCATCAGAGGATATAAAATTGCTCTTAAAAAATCTCATGACGAAACACATCACCTGGTATTGTGACTGTCCCAGTTCCTCCTCGCCCAACACAATAACTTTGAAGATTTGAAGTTCCTATTATAAATATACATACGTTTTGGATTAATATCTTGATATATATATATATATATTAATCAATTTATATTAAGTCAGTGATAAGTCCAGTTACATACGACAGCAAACAGTTACTTGATCTTTGCAAAGGAAGAATATTTGGTGCTACTACAGTAGGCGGTCTACCACGGTATGAATTCTACCGTGACCTCACCTCACCTCTCGTGCCATCCACCTGCAGTTTACCACTCACCAACTTTTTTTTTAACAATTTAGTCAATCATTGATTTTTTTTCCCTTTGTGGCCAGTTTGTGGGGATTACACGGCCAACTTGTGGGGATTATGCAGCCAGTTTGTGGGGATTATTGACTGACCTAGGCTGGTAATTAAGATTGGTATTTCTTAATCCTTATAAATTCCCTTGTGAGGCAGGTCTATCACGGTATGAATTCTACCGTGACCTCACCTCACCTGTCCACATAAAAGGAATGAAATGGAGCTCCCAAATCAGAATCCTCCTAGGCCTGAAACCATTAACATCAGCTGGATACCGTACTAAAGATTAAAGTGTTGCTGAAAGATTTTAATAGACGTGTCATCTTGACAGAAGAAACAGCAGTCACATTCTTACAAGAGAACAATCTGCTGGATACACAGCAAGGAGCAGATCCCTGCCATCGATGCAGTGCTGTCATGCAGGAAAAACGAAAGCAAAACAGAGGTGGACAAATCAGGCCTCTACTTCGCTGTCCTCAAGAGGGGTGTCAAACTTCACATTCTGTTCATAAAGGAAACCAATTTTTCCACTATACGGATATAAACAACAAATCAAATTGCAAGCTGAGCATGAGTGAAATACTAGAACTAATATTTTTCTTTGTCATGGATATTACCAATGACCACAACAGTGACTCTAACAGGAAAATCTCCAAATACAATAATCGACTAGTACAATATGTGCCGAGAGGTGTGTAGAGCCATAGTTTACCATCGACGACGAGGAAAGATGTATGGAACAAACGATAACCCCATTCAGACTGATGAGGCAAGATTTGCTGGTCGACGAAAATGAAATCAAGGAAGAATGCTGAATGCCAACAACGCTCCTCTCTCTGAAGACAGTAATGCAGAACAACAAAACAACAGGAACCACGGACATAGAATTGATGGGCCTTGGTTTTTTTTTATCTCAGACAAGGCTCAACCTGTTGGTACTTTTGTGTGGCATGGCATGATGGCAACACTCTGATCCCAATTATGATGCATGGCCTGCTTAAAATAATCTAAATGCCATGGGTTACCACCATCTGACAGTGAACCATCAACGACATTATGTGGACCCAGCGACCAGACCACACACTCAGGCAATTGAGCGATCATGGTTAGATGCTAAAACTATGATTCTGAAGAAAATGAGAGGCACTGGTACTGAGATTTTCCAGTCACACCTTGATAATTTCTGCTGGGTGTTGAGGAAAGATTCAGATGATTTATTTGTGTCATTCCTAAATGATATAAAAAGTGTTTATCACTGAAATAAATGTCTTGTAGTTGATAATGTGTTTATTTTTATCTTCCTGCTATTTAAATATATAAATACATTGTAGATTAGGTAGATTGTGGGCTATAGTGTTAGATAATCCTGGTAGAATAAGGTAGATTGTATGCTCTAAAGTTAGATAACCCTAGTAGACCTTATAGTATAGTAGTAAATGAGGTAGACAGCATACTATAGTGTTTGATACCATGGTAGACCACCTACTATAGTAGCACCAAATATTTCATTATGATTACATAGGGATACAAGGAGGTGAGGGTGTAAGAAGTGGAGGAAAAGGTGAAGGAGTAGGAAGAGGTGGAGGAGGTAATAGAAAAATTTATTAAGCCTGCCAAAAGGAACAAATAATAAAAGGTCATTGCAATAAAACAGGTCTTGAATATTTCTAAGTTAAAGTTAACATGACAATGAAAAAATAACAAAATTAGGAGCATCTGGTGAGGGGTATAAAACTAATTACAGTATTCATTTTTTGTACAGACTTGCCTTCAAAATTAAAATATACACACAAAATCAGTGCAAGAATACTTCCATTTCACTGATTCTATCTAATTTGCTATGGTTAAAGCTGCATTAAAAATGGCTGAGTCAAAGCAAAAAACTTGACTCTTTGTGGAAGGTCAATACAAAGGAGGGAATTACCAGTCCCCTAGCTCTTTTCCATGCAATCGTCTTTTACAACATGCAGGGGAACACAGAGTAGGTGTTCTATCATAATATCTTACAGTCAAAGAAATAACAGAAATAATTACAATACCTGTTTAAAATCAATAAGCTGTGTAACGTATGTACCGTCATTCTGTGGGAACTCCAAGACAACGGAATCATCGGATACATTTGCTGTGATTGTTTCCTTAATGACTTCACCACCCTGTTGTAAACAGATGAAGTCAGTATATAGGAATGAATACAGTGAAACTGTGTTTAGTCTCTATTGAGGACCCTGGGTTATACTTCTTTACAAGATCTGGTTGGGTTTGGGTTTCATCCCCAGTGAAGAAACGATACTGATTTTTTTTTTTTAAATGCTCAGCGTTTTTCATTTCACTCGTTGAAGAAATAAACTTTATTTCGAAATTGACCGAAAACATATATGAAAAATCCCACAATTAAAAAAAAAAGAAAGGTAAAATTGCATTATAGGACCACCTCTATTTTCCAATTGAAATAAATTATTTTATCTTATCTCTTAGCCAGGAAGGCTTTAACCTAACCTAACCTAACTTAACCTGAAACTGAGTAACGGGCGGCTACAGCAACTCTTCACTTACCAGAAACCCAGTGATTTTTAACTAACGGTTAATTTTTCAGAGTGAAGGACTAATTTCCGGAGCAAATGAAGGTCAGATTCGCTTAAAACACAAAATATATAAAATATTCAATTTGGTGACCCTGACTTCACCTTCCCTTTCAAAAAAAAATAGCCTTTTTGTTTATAAATCTCACCTGCGATTTCACATTAACAACGAGCTGGGACCTTGCAGCACAAGATACTATACTTAAAACTAACACATGGTGCCAATAACTGGATGAAATTCATCCTAAATCTAAGAAGAAGATCAGAAATGGTCTCCCTTTTCTTCCTCTTCTGTTGATGTTGTTGTTCTTCTTCTTCTTCTTTGTTTTTGTTATGACCCAAGCGCCACCGTTTGCCATTCTGAGTAAATTTTACTAGAAATGGTATGAAAACACTTGTCTTCTGTTATCTTCATGAAAAAGAAAGAAAGAAAAAGAATTATATATATTTGAGAGTGATTTACCCTTATTCCCTCTAACCCCTCTCTTTATTTTATTTTCGTGCTCCCCCAAATCCTTCCTATACAATTCCCCCCCCCCTCTCGAGTGATGACAGGGCTAAGAGAGTTTTCTCGACTCCATCACTAATTCCCCCCTCCCAATCCCATCCCATTATCTTATCGTATCGCCGTAATCCCCTTTATGAAATGGGTGGCAGAGTCACGCAGCACACTTTCACTT
>JAXCGZ010015181.1:142500-156136 GCA_037179515.1 Halocaridina rubra | reverse complement strand
CGTCACGGACTGAGGTTAGTAAGGGTATACACTCAGGGTGACGATTACATCTGCCAAAACAAGTCCTTCGCAAGAAGGCAACCGTCCTAGCCCTTAGTTGAAAAGGGAGTTCGTGACGAAAAACCGAAACCAAACCAGTGACATAAAAATTATAATTTTTTTTTCTCGTTTTTACACTAGAGAAGTGGCAGAGTCATTTTCCGCTTTATAGAATTCCGAAGGTCAATCCACTGAGTCTGCCGAGTTGACAGGCACTCCCACGTGAAAGACCAGACAGACGAATCTGTCCTTTTCTATTTTTTTTCGGTTGCTTTTCCCTTATGCATGTAGGGTCGCTCATGTCTACTAGCCTTTAGTGATTAGTGGTTCGTTTTGGACTCAACATATTAAGGCCGAATGTCCTTCCAGATACCAAACCTTCTCATTAAAATGGGCCTGGGAGCGATACCAAGCTGAACTGATCTGCTCCCCCAGTACTATCTCCTAGTTATCCCCAAGGCACTCCATGTAACTCAGACAGTTAGACTCTGGACCTCTTGGCTTGGAACTCAGGCAATTTAACTAATGAGTTAACGAGAGGCAGTATGTCAATACTAATATATTTAGATATGGCCTTAAGGGTTACAAAACGTATATAAAAAAGTAAAATATCGTGAGTATTCCAAGTCTAATTAGAGCAATATGCTCAAAAAGGAAAACCTCTTAATACGTTAATTATTTATCAGTTTGTGATGTTACGTCATAAGAATCCACCACAAAAGGAAAATATTTAACAAACACAATTGTAGAGAAGTGTGATTAAAGAAAAAAAAATACTCAATTATATCAAGCGTTCAATGTGAAGGAAATGGTAGGGCCACTTTAAAGAACAATATAAATAATAACAAAAATAATAACAATGAAAACAACTACAAAAAAAACACCATTATGGATCAAAACGACACCTTTCTGAGGTTACTCGTACCTGTATATTCCTATAAGGAATAATACATCCCGAGCGAAAACAAGAGAGCTTTATTCGTGTTATTTACCAACTGTAAAGTGGGTAGAATGACGTCATTCCAAGCATTATGCAGCCAATTATAGACCTCCTCCTCCTCCTCCGGTACTGCAGTAGATGAGAACACTTCCCAGAATTTATATTACTGTATTCTCAAAGCACATTCGATCTTTAATCCATGTTTATTGTGATGTCCTGACATAATTATCTTCGCCAAGGTAAACACATTACCTTTCTCTCTCTCTCTCTCTCTGATATTGAAGAGCAGGTCATATCCCTTGTTAACACATTCTCCCTCTCCCTCTCTCTCTCTCTCTCTCTCTCTGATATTGAAGACCAGGGCTTATCCATTGTAGGCACATCTTTCTTTCTTTCTTCTCTCTCTCTCTCTCTCTCTCTCTCTCTCTCTCTCTCTCTCTCTCTATATATATATATATATATATATATATATATATATATATATATATATATATATATATATATATATATATATATATATACCTCTCTGAGCATCTATTGTTTCCTAAAATTCTAGCTTTTTTCTTTTTTATGAGTGACACCGGGCACGAAGAAAAAGCAGGAGGTTAAGGACAAGGCAGAAATAGGGGAATGATGCGCAATAGGAAAAGACAGGCTGAAAGTATAGTCGAAGTACGGAGGATCTAGAGATATGGCAGGATTAGGCTCTGAGATGTCGATAAATCAGCTTATTGAAGGAATATAGGTTATAAGAATTAGGAAAGACAGAAGAGGGAAGAGAGTTCCAGAGTCTGGACGTGGATAGGAAGAAGCAGTCACTGCACCGACCAATTCGAGAGATATAATTCTCCACATAGTACTTGTGAGACGAGGCCGCTTGTCGAGTGTTACGTGGCTTCGGCATTCAGGGAGGGATGCAACTCGCTAACTCATCGGAGCAGCGATGGAAGTAATATCGATAGAATACAGAAAGGGGTGATATCTTAAGGCGAAGAGAAAGAGAATCCAGATATTAAAAGTAAGAGAAGGGTCATCGATGAATTTAACAGCCGTAGATTCAACCCTATCTTGCGCAAGCAGTATTCTGGGCAAGGACGGATAAGACCTTTTTAGATTTTAGGTAAGAGAAAAGAGGAAAAGTAATGACGCAAACGAAACAGAACCCCCAATTATTTAGGTGCTAATATAGATATATGTATTACGTGATTCCTCCAAGACAAGTTCATGTTAATAGAATTAAGAGGGTAACTTTTATTAGGTTCGAAGACAATAGGGTTATCAGGAGGGGAACAAAAGAGAGCCAGACACTGTCTTGGAGGTATTAAATTCAACTAAATTTTGGGTGCCCCACTTAGATGCCCTCTGCACAAAAAATGCCATACTTTTCAAATAAACATCAACTGAAGGTACTGATACAAAACTAACCTCACAAAATAAATGGCACTAGCATAAACAGCCTTCTGAAGTCCAAAGGGTTTGCCTTAGGAAAGACGCCAGAAGCGCCCCCTATGCAGGTCTTCGGTCGAATCCACCAAGGGCAGTTGAACTGAGGACGGTTGGAATTGGTCACAGGAAGATCTTGTGGCATATTTTTGCCTCTTTGAAAAGAGAAATTGCAGCAGGGCGCCACCAATGTCACAAAATAATATAAAAATATAATTCTAAGTCTACTGATAACAAACTGGGGCGTTGAGCACAATGATCTAATTACCAGAAATACAAAAATAAGATGAGAATCCCAGTAATGAAAGGTACATGTGTAAAACATTTAACACAGGGTATTTCAAGTGAACTGTTACTATTATTGTTTTCATTACTATCATTACTACTATAAATTCATGATTATAACTATATGTAGTAGTAGTAGGCAGTAGTAGTAGCAATGGCTCTTACTGCCATCTTATATACCATTTAAATACTTCAAAAAAGGACAACCATAGTACTCATTCAGCAACAAAAAATAGCCTATAAAAGGCAATTAATGAGAAAGGTTTATAATAACAGGAGTAAACCATGAGCATCGAACCTCAACATCTGATGCTGAACTCTCTCTTCTAAGAGTCAGGGGAGTGATAAAAAAAACACCCCCCCACACACAGAGAGAGAGAGAGAGAGAGAGAGAGAGAGAGAGAGAGAGAGAGAGAGAGAGAGAGAGAGAGAGAGAGAGAGTCAAGGAATGACAAAAAAATAGGAATGAAATAATTATATATATATATATATATATATATATATATATATATATATATATATATATATATATATATATATATATATATATATAGAGAGAGAGAGAGAGAGAGAGAGAGAGAGAGAGAGAGAGAGAGAGAGAGAGAGAGAGAGAGAGAGAGAGAGAATTTTTACAACACGTCGTGAACGATAGAGCTGGGAGACCGAGAAGAGAGGGGAGAGGGGAAGAAGGGGGTGGCTTAATGGGATGAAAGAGGGGTAAGGATTGGCTCTTGACGTCAGGGTACAGTAACCGAGGTATGAAGGAAAAACTGTGGAAAAAATAAAAAATAAAAAATAAATAAATAAACAAATAAAGAAAATGCAAGTAGATATATATAAAAAATGAAATTTCCCACTCATGACAAACAACGCCATAGTTGCATAATTCACTATACGAAATAAAACGATGGTGAGTTAAAGAAAGAGAGGATAAAAGTAAAACTGGCTCTGAAAATCGAGAGAGAAAGAAAGAAGTAGAAAGGTACAAATTCGGTCCAATGCGTCCTAAAAAACGTGAGGGAAAAAAATAATATTCTGCATACCGGAAGTAGGTGGGAAGGTTTTAGGGGGGGGGGGAAATTGTATGAGGTAGGTTTAGAAAAAAAAATGTCCTTTCGTAATATTAAAATAATAATAATAATAATAATAACTTTTATCACAATATTATTATTATTATTATTATTATTATTATTATTATTATTATTATAGACTGGCTTTCCTTGTTCCTCAAAATTCCTAATTGCAAAAATATCGGCATATTTTCAGGTGCTGAAATTTTGTTAGCGATCTGAAAGACACCAGACTTCTATCACTGAATTAAAATGCTTTCATACACACATACGCACACGCATGTACGCAATCGCACACATAAACGACGTTACAGACCTAAAAGTACCTAAATCAGTAATACATGAGAAGAGAAAATTCTTCAATCCCGGGGTAAGCATTACAAGTCTCAGTTGGCAAAATTCCACGTTCATGTAGAGTCGCTATTTTCTACTAGCCTCTTTGGAGACTAATGATGAATTCTGGCGTAGGAATTCACATTTAAATTCCCTTCTTTACAACAAAACTCTCCATTTATGTGGCCTTAGAATCGGAATCGAGTTGAGCTCTTTTGTTTCTGGTCCCTAAAGTATCATTTTAATCTATAACCTTTTTTTAAATAAACTGCGGCAGGAAGCTATAGATATACACATCGATTATATATATATATATATATATATATATATATATATATATATATATATATATATATATATATATATATATATATATACCTAGAGCTTATACCGTGCCAAAGACACATATTTTATCGTCTAGAGATCGCGAATGTTTTACTTTACTTGAATGTCTTGACTAAGAAATGTGACAAAACTTTGTTTGATTAATGCAGGATAAATTAGAAAAATATCATTATCGTATAAAATGTGCATATTGCATTCACCCAGTTTCATCCATCTATCCGTTAATTACACACTTTATTAACCTATACATATATTTAAGTATTAATTAGATTAGCATACAATTTTAAACTTTCGCTTTCTTTTCCATGATAATTTTTATTTTTTTTTTACCAAAAACTCCGCCTTTATATTAGTACACAGCTGCAGGAAAAGTAATATATATATATATATATATATATATATATATATATATATATATATATATATATATATATATATATATATATATATATATATATACATACATACATACATACATACATATATATATATATATATATATATATATATATATATATATATATATATATATATATATATATATATATAAAACCTTGTGTCTACTCGACCAGAAACTGTAATATCATATATAATATAATTCCCCCTTAACTTCTAACTAAAACTACTACTGTGAGTTTCAGAATTAAATCTAAAAAACGTTCTTTTCACAAGGGCAATTCAGAGCGGTCAGTGGAGTGCCTCAAAGGGTCCCGAAGATTTCTTGACATGGTGTCACAAGATGAACGCTCTGCAGTACCACCGGTGGGGCAAGATTTATATTCTCACTTTTCTTTAGAAAGAATTTTATTCAAAGCTGAAACTTTGGTGCTTTAAGGACTATAATAATAATAATAATAATAATAATAATAATAATAATAATAATAATAATAATAATAATAATAATGTATTATCATCATCATTATTATCGATATTATTATTATCATAAACATCAACATCTCATAATAATAATAATAATAATAATAATAATAGTCTCCGTAGCAAAATGGTAGCGTTCGCGACTCTAAGGCGGCAGGTCGGGGGTTCGCGCCCCGTCACAGACTGAGGTTAGTATGGACATACACTCAGGGTAACGATTATATCTGCCAAAACAAGTCCTTCGCAAAGAAGGCAACCATCCTAGCCCTTGGTAGAAAAGGGGAGTTCGTGACGTAAAACCGAATCCAATAATAATAATAATAATGATAATAATAATAATAATAATAATAATAATAATAATAATAATAATAATAATGATAATAATAATAATAATAATAATAATGACGACGATAAACTGAATTAAAAGTCATCCTTTTTCTTTGTCAACAGTCATGGTCATTGTTCACGCCATCAATCTTTATTTCGTCTCTTAATTTATGATTTATAAAGTCACAATATCTCTCTCCCCTCACTTGACCATAATCACCTCTTCCACCCTCTCTCGACTTCCGAATTTCACATTTGCATTCCTTGACTATCCACTCGTTTTTTTTTATTTTCCTCTCTGTTTATAGAGTAATTCATATGCACTTCTAACATCATTCTTTATATTAAGAGGATTAGATCTTCTCTTTTCTCGTTCTCTTCCTCTAGTTTATTACTCTCACTACTTAATATTGTATTTGCACTAATTTTACCAAAGTTCCTCTAAATTACTTCTTTCCTATTTTTCTTATCAAGGTAAAATTATCTTAATTCATTTATCTATCTATATACTTATATATGAATATACTTACAAATCTATATATTACTACACAAATTTATGCAATAATTACTTACTTATTCATGACACGCAATATTTTATGAGTATAATACTTGCTTCTTTCAAATATATATTTTATATCAAACTTTGCACAACTAGGTATAAGTTTCATTTTTGTCTCTTATTTTTCCCTTATACATAAATATGTTTATGTTTATGGTTGTTGATTTACGATACGCAAACAGTATCTAATTAGTATTTACTTCTCGCATCATATAAATTCAATTAACGTGTCTCTTATTTACCACTTTCCACTTCATCCTGAACTTACCTAAATTTATCCGCTCTCTCTCTCTCTCTCTCTCTCTCTCTCTCTCTCTCTCTCTCTCTCTCTCTCCTCTCTCTCTCTCTCTCTCTCATTTTATTTTTTACTTTTTTTCCTCTCAGCCGACTGGGTCTTTGCCCCAGTGACTAACCTCTGACGTCAAACCTTACCTGACTAACACTCTGACGTTCAAAGAGCTCTCTCTCTCTCTCTCTCTCTCTCTCTCTCTCTCTCTCTCTCTCTCTCTCTCTCTCTCTCGCTTAACCTAGTCACGCTCTATATTTCTCATCCAACAATCGATACACACATACATATATATAATAATTACATATATGTACACATATATGAACATGAAAGCATACAAACATACATACATACATAAAAAATATACATACATAAAAAAAAATTTGCTCTGAGAAACAAATACTGTAAAAGCTATTAGAAAAGAAAGAAAGAGAAAAGTTTACCGATTATTCTAAAAGACGGAAAATAATATCATTCCACTAAAACTATACTCTATTCATTATTTAAATGATTAAAACAAAGTAACTTTCAAATAAAATGAATATATCAAGAATATCTACTAGGCGCAGAATGAGAAGCTATCTCTAAGGCGCAGAATGAGGAGTTAGTTGTACTAGGCGCAGAATGAGTTAGCTCTACTAGGCGCAGAATGAGAAATTAGCTCTGCTAAGCGAGATATGAAAAGTTATCTCTAAGGCGCAGAATGAGGAGTTAGCTCTGCTAGGCGCAGAATGAGAAATTAGCTCTGCTAAGCGAAGAATGAGAAGTTAGCTCTATAGTCGAAGAATGGGAAATTTGCGCTGCCTCTTGTATGAAAGTCAAGTGTCAACTTAATATAGCTGAGAGGTACATCATCACAGATGAGGGAAACATAGTTCAAAAGTTCCTCCTGAACTGTAAAATTATGTTGTTGTTTTTTAATTAGTGCGCTAGATATGAATCTTGGCAAAAGGCAGTTTTACATAGGCCTATATATGTGTGTAATTACCAAATTATAATTACTTAAGTGCGCTTTCAGAAAGAGCCCTATGCTCTTAACACCCCGTCTCCTGCTCGGTTCCATTTTTATTCTCAATGATACTCATCATATTTGTCATTACAACTAAGAATTGAGTTAGCATTAACTACCTCCTCGCTTAGAGAATTCCAGTCATCGACTATTCTAACACTAAATAAGACCTTCTTTATATCCTGCAAACAAGTTTTCTTACAAAGCTTCGAACTATGAACTCTTGTTCTAGAACCAGCCACATCAAAATATCGATCCCAATATCCATTCTGTCAAAACCAAGAATTATTTAAAAACAGTCACCATAACCCCCCCTCATTCTTCTAGCTTCGCGTAATGGTAAGTCTCTAAATTTTTCCTCTTTACTGAGATTGCATATTTCTGGCATCAATTTCGTGGCATGTATTTCAATTTCTTCCAGCTTATTTTTTTTTTCAAATGAGGATTTTAAAAGGGGGATGCATATTCCAGCTGTTGCCTCATATAAGTTACACAAATGCTTGTAAACATTTCCTTGTCCGTGTGTCTGAAGGCTACTTTTACATTTGCTAAGAAAGTATATGCTGCCCTTACTATGCCGTTTATATGCATTTCCGGAGACAATTTCTGCCAATTTGTTTACTCCTAGATCACTATCATTCTCCGTCTCTTGGAGTTCTGCACCTGCCATTGAGTATCCAAGCTTGGGCCTTATAGCATATGTACCCATTCTCATTACCTCACATTTTGAAGCATTGAAATTCATTAGCCACTTTTCTGACCACTCATGCAGACTATTTGGGTCTTCCTGAAGTTATCTACCTTTGTTCTCGTCTCTTACTTTCTTCACAATCTTTGCATCATCTGCAAATATATTCAAGAATGAAGTTACAGACTCTGGTAAGTCACTTAAGTATACAAGGAACAAAAGTGGCCCTAAAACTGAACCCTGTAAAACCCCACTACTAACTCTTCTCCATTCAGACACTGTCTTGGTCTAAGACTTTGAACCCTTCCCTCTAAGCAAATTTTTATTCATTCCAAGACATTTCCACCTATTCTCGCCATTATTTGCAGCTTTTTAATAAGTCTCCCATGTGGGACAGAATCAAATCCCTTCCGAAAAAATAAGAATATGCAAGCCGCCCAGCCCTCTCATTCCTGTAAGATCCGGCTTACCTCATCATAAGATTATCATCTTTTTGTTACTGTTTATCTGCTTTTTCTTAAACCATATTGTCTCACTGACAAAAAGTTACAGGATTCCTAATGAAGAGATGTTGTGTGTGTGCGTGTGTGTGTGTGTATTGTATATTATTACATTATCCTCAAAAAACGACTTAAGTGTTGATTTTCGATGGTAAGTAAATAATTCTCAAATTCGACTTTGGCAGAATTATATTTAAATCGAAAGACCGCTATGTCATTCTGTCTCACTCATTTCTTTGAGGTTGATAAAATAATTTAGATTTTTCTCATATGTTTAGTTGGAATTAAATAATCAACATATATATATATATATATATATATATATATATATATATATATATATATATATATATATATATATATATATATATGTGTATGCGTGTGTGTGTGTGGACAGATATTAGATAACTAGACGGACAGATCGATTGATACCGGTAGATAGATAGATAGATCGATAGCTAGACAGATAAAGATGAAGACTGGGAAAATTTCTTAAAAGTTAACATATTGAGAGCGAATGAGGAAGACATAAAACAAGTGATATAGCTCGTAAAAGGAAAGAAAATTGCTACAGTTGCAGAAGTGGAAATTAGCCAACAATAAAAACTTGGAACATTCCAAGTTGAAGAGTACTAAATGATTATTACATCTATCACAATGAAAACACTGTTGACGATGACGAGGGGAAAGAAGAGAGAATTTGTAGAGGTGGAAAAATGAAGGAAGAAACGGAATAAGATCATGAGGAGGAGAACTATGAGAAAGAGAAAACGATAATGGAGAAGAGGAGGAGATAAGAACGAGAGAGAGAGAGAGAGAGAGAGAGAGAGAGAGAGAGAGAGAGAGAGAGAGAGAGAGAGAGAGAGAGAGAGAGAGAGAGAGAGAGAGAGAGAGAGAGAGAGAGAGAAGACATAAATATTATCTCTCGGGAGAATGTAAGGAAAATACGCAAAAGGCCCCTTGTAAAAGGATGGGCCTTTTCAACGGGATAAATTGGCAGCAGAGGTTTTCTGACCACCGCTTTCTTCCCTTTTCAAAAGGACAAACAAACTAGAACAGAGAAAATCTTAATAGAAACTCAATATATATATATATATATATATATATATATATATATATATATATATATATATATTATATATATATATAGATAGATAGATAGACAGTCTCCGTGGCATGATGGCAGCGTCCGCAACTCTGAGGCGGCAGGTCGAGGGTTCGCGCCCAGTCACGGACTGAGGTTAGTAAGGGCATATACTCAGGGTAACGACTACATCTGCCAAAACAAGTCCTTCGTAAGAAGGCAACCGTCCTAGCCCTTTGTAGAAAAGGGAGTTCGTGACGTAAAAACTGAATTGAATCATATATATATATATATATATATATATATATATATATATATATATATATATGTGTGTGTGTGTGTGTGTGTGTGTGTGTGTGTGTGTGTGTGTATGTGTGTGTGTGTGTGTGTGTGTGTGTATGAATCATATTTCACCCCGACTGGGACTCGAACCTAGGACACATAATTACTGTGCCAAGGCGCTACCAAAACTGCTATACTAGGAATGAACGTATTCTATCTGAATGCCTTTTTGTTCATATTACTGTTTCCCCAGCCTCGCTCGAGGCTTCGTTTTCGCATTAAATCTAAATCTCAACCTAATTGGAGATCAACAATAATCAAATAAGCACATTACCATATGTGAATCATATTTTACCCCGACTGGGACTAGAACCTAGGACACAATTCATGTGCCAAAGCGCTACCAACTACACCACAGAAGGTCTAAAAGGGAAACAAACCTTACAGCTTTATAACAAATAACAAAGATGAGTAAAGAGGTGAACACCGGATATCCCATTCTGGGCAGTCAAAGGAGATAAGGGCCTAGGCCCTCACCCAGAAGATCCCGAATTCGACTCCTTATGTTAGCTCGCTTAGCTCTTCCTCTCCAGACTAAATTGGAATTAGAGGGTAATGGCGTCGTGTAGTACTCCTTGCAAACTTAGAGGGCTCAGTGAAGATGTCATTAGTGCATCAGTATTTCCAGATTCTGATATAGAGGCTAAATGTCGTGAAATGATTCGCACAGAGTAAAATAAAATATAAAGAACAATAAAATAAAAATACAATATGACGCATAAAAGATAAAGGAAAAAACAAGGACAGATGAAAAGAGGGGAAAATAGAGGAAAAGGGAGCTCAGACAATTCCGAAAAACAACCCAAACTTTCAGAAACTTTTTCTTATTTTCTTTCAGAGAAAAATAGGCTTCTGTAGAAAAATAGGATTTTATACATATCTACACTAAAAAAATAACAATCAGATGTGAGACATAATACTCTAAACAAATATAAGAGATAATAATAAACAACTACAATTCGCTTATAAGACAGAACAAGCAATAAATACAAATACAAAAAGCGAGATTACAGAGGCTCAACCTCTATTTTGATTCAAATCACACTTGGAACGTTGAGAAAAAAGGAAAAAAAATAGAGAGAGAGAGAGAGAGAGAGAGAGAGAGAGAGAGAGAGAGAGAGAGAGAGAGAGAGAGAGAGAGAGAGAGAGAGAGAGAGAGAAAGTAAACTCAAAATAAAACAAATTCTAAAATAATATCAATTCAAGAAACTGCAATACTGTGAAAAAGAAAATAAAGTATAAAAGCTGAGACGGCGAAAAGATTTACAAAAGATTTCCAGGAACTGATTGCCAACAAGAACCCGAAGTGACAACTTGCAATAAACATATATGTTTAAAATCTATAATAAAAATAAGAATACCATTTTTTCGTAAATAAAAAGATTCCTGCTCCACATCTGAGGAATCCCGACTTTAAATCCTAAAACTTGTTCGTGAAACATCTACTCGCCACAGTCTCTTGGGAATATAAAGGAGAGGGTGAGGGTGCCCCATGTGTGGTAGCCCCTATCAAATTTATGGAATCAGTAAAGACACCATTTACATTTGTAGAATCTGTTAGGGAACAGAAATTCAACTAGCTCGGGTCTTGACAAGAGAAGACATAATGTCCTTCTAACAGTTTGCTTCTTGTAAAAAACAAGTGTTCTCATAAACACACACACACGCGCGCGCGCGCGCACAAACACATCAAAATCAGACAAAGAGCGCCATAAACCTGAGTGAAGACAGAGAATAAACACGAGATTTTATGGTCTTATAAGAAGAAGATGTTACCAGCAAAGTGGGGTCCGTAGAGTGCTCCCTGAAGCCTTAAGGACCGTTCAACAAGGCCTCGGAAGCCTCTAAAAGCTCTGGCCTCTTCAAACTATAACTAGACTAACACACAAAAAGTCATGTTTACAAAACAATGATGCCTCTATCCTGTGACCTATAAACAGGCAAAAATACTTTCACGGTAATATCTAAAAATTGTTAAAGTAATGAAAACATATGGAAAAAAATAATCATTAAAAAAGTAAGAAAAAGGATTAGGGTGTGCAACCCGCTTTTAAGACTTGCACAGACAATCATTGGTTTCAGGAATATCTATTTGATCTGTTGCTGAGATTTAAAGTAACAATGAATATTCACTATCTAAGATGACAAACTTGCGTTCGAGCTCAATGCGGGGCGTTAAGTAGGACAACCAGCTTTAATTCACAATATCCAATCTGACTGTATCCACCCCACTTTAAATGGGATTAATAATGACATAAAACGGCAACAAGATTAATAAATATACTTCCATTCTATTGCTTAATTACGTAATTATTTACCTAATGTAATTATCAAGTTATTTATCGATTATATTACATAATTATTTACCTAATTTAATTATCTAGTTATTTATCAATTATTTACAATTATGCATGTAATCTCAAAGAATGAACAGCATTTAATTTAAACAATAAAATGATAATTTTATAAAAACATAGTCTCTGGAACATGGCTGAGAGAGAGAGAGAGAGAGAGAGAGAGAGAGAGAGAGAGAGAGAGAGAGAGAGAGAGAGAGAGAGAGAGAGAGAGAGAGAGAGAGAGCAATAAAAAGAGCGATAAAGAAAAGGGAAAATGATCACTGGACGTTTCAAAGATATCTCTCTTTTCAAGAAGGACAACCTTAAACTTCTCTCCCAAGTAAAGATTTCAAGTTTAATGACTTCACTTTTCAAAAAGAAATAAAAGAGTGTTTTTTCCCCTCTAGAGAATATCCAGATGTCTAGCTAGTCTTTTGTCTTTTTCACTTGTTTAAAACTAAATCTTTTTCTTTCCAAAATAATACAAAATCTTAGTTTAAGTTAGAAATAAAAGCAGTTAGGTATTCGCTGCAGGTCAGTTAGAGGTCACGCAAGTCGGAAAGTGATGAACCTGACAAAAGCGAGTTCGATTCCAGCAAGTAGGTGTTAGGAACGCCACCCAGCCTTAATCCCCCAGCTCCGACTAGGTCTGTGTTCTTCCCCATTCATGAGAAATATTTGCTAGGCATAAACGTACAAATAACTTCTCAAAGATATTACTTAGAAATAAGATTTCATCTAACAATAAATAATTGCATTATAAATTATCGCGTGTCATGTTCTAACTCCTAGATCTAGCCTATAAACAGCCATACGGAAATGTTACTGAAATTTTATCACTACTTAAATACAGATATTGTAACATACGAGAAAACTCTTTAAAGGAAGCCACTCTTAACAAACATTATATAAAATAGTTTATTCATTCATATATATTTCTATATATATGTTTATTTTAGTCATTTCAATAATGTATTTACACATATTACAAATGCAACTGAGTTATATAAATGACTATTTTACTGTCTAATCTATAATCTCCCAAATGCATTGACAGCACTCTCTCTCGCTTTTCAAGTAACAAGAAACTGCATTTTCTATGCTTTATAATTCACTTTTAGTCCCTATTTGGGGCTAGACACAGGCGGATTGAAGCTAAAGAAGAAAGGCTGGA
>JAXCGZ010015181.1:125000-132500 GCA_037179515.1 Halocaridina rubra | reverse complement strand
TGTTAATGTTGTTATTTCTGGCTTTATGCGTCACTATTACTCCCCATTCGAGTGGGATGGACACAGGATGGAGTTGGGAAATTAAGACTGGATGCCCTTCCAAATGCCCCGCGGTGGTTTGGTTTAGAATTCCTCAACTTAACACCAAAATTCCACTGATCACTTGACACTCACGGAAGCGGTGATTTATGAGTGATACAAAATCTGGTTTGGAATCCCACCAGTTATTTAGAATTCTGACAAATAATTCGATCACTGAATCGTCGATTTTTCAGTTTCCATGACTGTCAGGATGTCTAGCAATTCTTTTTTTTCCCATTCATTGAAAAAGCCGATGGTGATATTTAGCAATGTTACCATATATGGTATGATATTCCAGACAACTCAGTTTTCACAATATTCCACCGATTACGTGTTATTTATTGTTAATGAGGTGAATTTTCACAGGATTGTGAAGTCGGACTTGGTTCTTCAGTATATTTTTCCGTCATGGGGCCTTTATTCACCTCATAACACCTCCAAAGTTTCACTTAGCACGCAGACGGTTCTTCGCTATTGTGCTGTTAAGAGGGAGAAACAATATCGATGGCATTCTAATGAATCTCTTGTGACAACTTCGCCAAGAACTCTTCAGGAGATAATGAAATAGAGAAGGTAAGTGGTTTTCCTTCTTTCACAGCACTTGTCAAATCAGAAGGCTAAGTGGCTTATGTGAGGCCTAAGCAGCAATATACAGCACCCTTATGGTTTATACACTAGGAAAAAAAATATTAGCAAGGTTAAGTACATTCGAAGAAATGCTACAAAGCTGGTTACAGGGATAATACACCTAACTAAAATAATTAAGCACACGGCCAACACTAGGGCATAGCAGTGTGAACCAGCAGCTGCTTCCACAAGGAACTCTGACCCAAGCTTATCCCAGGAGTGTTAGATTTAAGGAAACATAATTCTCTCTCAATCTCCATACACAACATAGCGTCTTAAAGAGGCGAGTAACTGAACCCAGTTAAGTAAATAAAAAAAAAAAGCTAATATCAAAACGAGCAAATTACAGAGTTTAAGAATTTACTTCGAGGTGACATAAATTAATGAGCAATTCATCGAAGGATATTTAACATAATTAGATTATGAAGATTGGGAAGAGAAGAAGGATAAGGAGGAGGAAAGGAGAAGAAGAATAGAACGAAGAGGAGGAGGAGGATGAACATCAGCGAGAAGAAGAAGAAGAAGAAAAAGAAGAAGAAAAAGAAGAAAAAGAAAAAGAAGAAAAAGAAAAAGAAAAAGAAGGAGGAGGAGGAGGAGGAGGAGGAGGAGGAGAAGAAGGAGGAGGAGGAGGAGGAGGAGGAGGAGGAGGAGGAGAAGAAGAAGAAGAAGAAGAAGAAGAAGAAGAAGAAGAAGAAGAAGAAGAAGAAGAAGAAGAAGGAGGAGGCGGAGGAGGAGGAGGAGGAGGAGGAGGAGGAGGAGAAAAAAGAAGAAGAAAAAAGGAGGAGGAGGAGAGCAACAACAGGTACAAAAAACTATTAAATAAATAGAGACGAATAGCTTGTTAATTAATAACAAATACCATTCGAAAGAGAGACAAAAAAGAATTAATCATAGGTACAAAAAGAATTAAAGAAACATAACCTGAGGAGAAATGGGACCCAAGGGGCAACCTATCCACCACTTGTACATGTATTATGGTCCTTAACGGTTGTGACCAAAAGTCCTGAAATCGTTTGGCCTTCCCTTAATGACACATGGGTAGGTGGTAGAGCTTGCCAAAGTAATAATATTAATAATATAAAAAAGGGAAAAAGAGGTGACTATAACTATGTGGAATTATCGCTTTTTTTTATTTACTTAGTTATTAATAACAGAGGCCGTCGTCAGAGACACAGGAGAAGGTATGTGTGTCATTTTGAGACACCTTTTGGAACATTATGATGTCATTCCATCACATGAGGCCTAATAATGAAGAGGACGGTCTTTTCAATGGTTATATAATTGATTTATTTTTATTATCGCTTCACATCTGACAAGTCACAACACTCCCCATCTCTGTTTCTCTTTTTGTTTTCTTCGTGCCCAGGCTTGATGAGAGTAGATTTTTTTTTTTTTTTTTTGGCCCGTCCTGGTGTCACAATCATAAAAAAATATATATGCATTTATTCTGTTCATACGGGTAGTTGTGTTTTTTTCCGATGATATGGTGCTTTCTTTTTATTTTAAACATATGATTTCCTGTAAATGGATATCTATATTCTAAGCTGTTTTCCTTTGAGAAAAAGAGCAATTTGCTCATATATTCATGTTTCCTGCTTAATTATTTAATATTCATTCCATATATTACCATAAAACTATGAATGCTTTCAGCATTACAATGTGAGAAAAAGTAACATCTATATACTAAAGTTAATGACTTAAATCACTGGTTAATTCAGCTGAATATTTCTTAAATGAAATAGAAAATCATATAAATATGACTATACTTAATAGAACCACTTAATATAATAACTACTAAAAAAAAAATACAAAATGACTATACATAAGAAGTCAATACTAAATTGTATGACTAAAAATACGCACCTTTAGTAAATAAACAATGGTGGGTTTTCAATAATACATGTGTGTGTGATTACCTAATTGATTACCTAATTGTGTTTACGGGAAAGAGCCCAAAGCTCGTATCTTCCCGTCTCCTGATCGGTTCCATTTTATACTTAGTGATACTTATCATACCTGTCCTTAAAACTATGGATTGAGATAGCATTAACTACCTCCTCGCTTAGCGAATTCCAATTATCAACTACTCTTACACTGAGTGTCTGTGTTTACTTAATTCAGTACGTTAATTCTGAGTCGAAAAATACAACAGTGCAAGAAATAATACAAGATTAAAATAAGTAAACATATATTATTTTGTCATAGATTTGTTTTTCATATCTATATTATTCAAACCTTGGTAAATAGAACATGAAAAAAAAAATATATGGATTTCAATAAACTATGAGTTTTATTTTTCATTTTTCGTGTTGTTTCCGTTTTGTTTTTAGCGTTTTACTTAATTTCTAGAAACTAGGGTCCGATTTCTTAAAATGTGTAAACCTAGTATACTACATTGTTAGTTAGCTAGACACACAAATGAAATTCATAAACGCATCTGACGCGGTTCTGTGCATGGCTAGGATCCCGTACGGGATCCTAGCCATACACAGAACAGCATCAGGTGCGTTTACGAAATCCATTTGTGTGTGTCTAGCCAACTAACAATATGGTATCCTAGGTTTACACTGTTTAAGAAATCGGGCCTAGGTCTTAACAATACATGACTCAATAAAATCTAAAAGTCAGGTACGGCTTTTTTCAACTCAATTAAACCTTACAAACTAAGGGAAGAAAAAATAGCGGTTAAAAACCAACATAATACGGAAAAATTGACCCTCTAAGCAAACAAACTCAAGGTATTAACGAAAACAAACAAATCAAGCAACGCAAACACTAACAATGCCAGGCTAGTGCAGTCACCAACGGCGACACGTGGGCTGTCCCTAATGAGGTCCCAGCAAGGAATATTTCACTTGTAAAGGGCGGTTTACACGGTCAAACGGTTCGTCGAACGCGGTTCAACAGACAAGTATTTGAAGTGATGTTCGAACGTGTGAACGGGGTATTTGGTTGTCGAACACGTTTGTCGAACGTGTTCGACAACCAAATACCCCGTTCATACGTTCGAACATCACTTAAAACACTTGTCTGTCGAACCGCGATCGACGAACCTATTGACCGTGTAAACACCCCTTAAAGGGGGGGTTACAAACGTGTTCGACAACTAAATACCCCCTTCACACGTTCGAACATCACTTCAAACACTTGTCTGTCGAACCGCGTTCGACGAACCGTATGACCGTGTAAACCCCCCTTAAAACAGTACTTTTTGGCACTGAGTTGACACTTCAGGGCTATAACAGTCTCATACATAACCACACTCAAACACAACACGGGCAATCATGAACTGCACAAACATAATTATCCAAACACACACTTTCCCACCACGCTTTAATACTAAATGTTAGACTCTAAGCACAATCTTATATTAGATGGTTTTCGTCTTAATCTAATCATATATATATATATATATATATATATATATATATATATATATATATATATATATATATATATATATATATATATATATATATATAGAGAGAGAGAGAGAGAGAGAGAGAGAGAGAGAGAGGAGGAGAGAGAGAGAGAGAGAGAGAGAGAGAGAGAGAGAGGACTCATTTAAAGTAATTATATACAACAAACGACCATTAAAGGAAAATGAATACCAAATACACGAAGTAAGGCTAGGGATAAAATGCAAATGACCAAACTACATCATACATAAACTCCTACACTGAAAAAGTCTATAAAAAAAAATAATAATAAGTCGAGGACCGGCCCCTGTAGCTCCTATTGGGTAGGAATCGAATAATCAACAGGAGGAAAGTCAAAGCATATATACGTTTATTTTCAGAGGAGAGCGGGGAGCAGAACCAGCAGCAGCAAGGACAATCCAATAAATTATTTGGAAAGCTCCCAAGAAGGACAAGACAAGCCTTATATCATGATAGAAGGACAACTGACGACATACAAAAGGCATTCAGGTGGAAGAAAGACAGAACGTGAAGGAGAAGGAGAAATAAGAAAAATGTGGAGGACTAATGGAAGGAAAAGTGAGAATGGGAGGAAGAGCTCAGAGAACAGATGGCTAAGGTATTCCGGTCAAATAGGAGTCACGGACTGAGATTAGTAAGGGCATACACTCAGGGTAACGATTACATCTGCCAAAACAAGTCCTTCGCAAGAAGGCAACCGTCCTAGCCCTTAGTAGAAAAGGGAGTTCGTGACGTAAAACCGAATCCAGTGAATGAAAATGGGAAACGAAATAGAGGAAGTGGGGAGGAAGAGGATGATTCCAAAACATATACATAATGGAAGAAATGGGTGTACCTGGTGGAGGAGAAGAGGAGGAGGGGTAATGGAAGAAAACTGTGAAAGAATAAATGGAAAAAAAGGTAATGGAAAGGAAAGTAGAGGAGAAGGATGAGAAAGTCTTCAGTGAAGGAAGAAGAGAGGCGAAAAGGTGGAAGAGAAGAAATCAGTCAGGTAAACAAATAGAGAAATGCGCATGAAGAAGACAATGCAGGAAGAGCAGGAGGAAGAAGAAAAAGTTTAAATGAAAGTGGGAGGGAAAAAGAACTTGTGGTAGGTAAACAAAAGATGAAGAAAAAAAAAAGGACGGACAAGGGAGACGACAAATATTAAATGAAATGAATGAACAAGAGAACTAGAAAACGAAATTCGTTAAAGGAGAGAAGTAAGTTAGAGGAAAATAAGAGATCATGATGTTGGTAAGAGAAATCACTGAGGCAGAATGAAAAATGCAACAGAAAGAGAAGAAAAATAAAAGGATCTGCAAAAAAAGAGAACAAAAAGAAATGAGACCAAAAAAAAACATACAGAACATGAATAATACATAATGTCAAGATGTGTAAAATAAAAGAAAATGAGGAGAGAGAGAGAGAGAGAGAGAGAGAGAGAGAGAGAGAGAGAGAGAGAGAGAGAGAGAGAGAGAGAGAGAGAGAGAGAGAGAGAGAGAGAGAGAGAGAGAGAGAGAGAGAGAGAGATTCGAAACTTTCTCTCAAATCTATACTTAGAATCTCATTTTTCAGTGCAAGTAAAAAAAAAAAAAGATATGGGAAAGAACACTGTCAAGAGTTAAAACTAGAATGTCAAACAATATAAATTATTTATATGTATCTAACTATCTATCTCTCTCTCTCTCTCTCTCTCTCTCTATATATATATATATATATATATATATATATATATATATATATATATATATATATATATATATATATATATATATATATATATATTAATAGCATTCGTCTGAACAAAACAGAGAGATGTATAGTATTCTATTACAATCAAATATACACTTAATGAGCAGATAAAAATATGATAAACTACCTATCTTTTTCTACTAAAATAAGTTCACAATATATTTTGCTAAAACAATAAACTTTACATATTTCAATACAATAAAAGGTTCAAAACATATTTTTTTTTACTTTTAAATTCTTTTTTCTTCCCCTTCAGAAACTTTCGTAACACCTCAACTAAGTAAGTTTGTTTAAATTAACAATATCGACCCAGAACAAAATCCCTTCGGTTCTATGTGTGTGTGTGTGTGTGTGTGAGAGAGAGAGAGAGAGAGAGAGAGAGGAGAGAGAGAGAGAGAGAGAGAGAGAGAGAGAGAGAGAGAGAGAGAGAGAGAGAGAGAGAACTGTTTTACCAAGTATTCAACGCCTGGTACAAGTATTTGTACTGAGAGAGAGAGAGAGAGAGAGAGAGAGAGAGAGAGAGAGAGAGAGAGAGAGAGAGAGAGAGAGAGAGAGAGAACTGTTTTACCAAGTATTCAACGCCTGGTACAAGTATTTGTACAGAGAGAGAGAGAGAGAGAGAGAGAGAGAGAGAGAGAGAGAGAGAGAGAGAGAGAGAGATGCAACACTTGGTTCATAACAGTTTGACCCTTTATCACTCTAAGCGTGCTATTTCCAGATCCTGTGATATGTATGAAAAATAAAGTTACAACACCCGATGACAACAATGAGGCTTTATACATTACTTATAAACATCACAAGCTATTCTTGCTAAAGAAAATGAGGGGGGGGAAAGGCATCGAGGCACCCATCTGTTGGAGACCCTTTGAGACTCATCTCCAACGAGGGATAGTAATGTTGGTGAGTGAGGGGGGGTCTTCTTCTTCAATGAAGGAGGGTTAGATTGGTGAGTGGGGGGTGTCTCTTCTTCAATAAAGGAGGGTTATGTTGGTGAATGGGGGGTTGACTCATTGCCAAAGAGGGAGGGTTTTGTTGGTGAATGGGGGGTGTTTCATATCCAATGGGGGAGGGTAATGTCAGTAGTTAGGGGTGACTCATCTTCAATAAGAGAGGGTTTTGTTGGTGAATGGGGGGGGGGTGTTTTAGGGTGTTTTATATCCAATGGGGGAGGGTAGTGTCGGTAGTTAGAGGTGACTCATGGCCAAAAAGGAAGGGTTTTGTTGGTGAATGGGAGGGTGTTTTAGGGGTGTTTCATATCCAATGAGAGAGGGTAATGTCGGTAGTTAGGGGTGACTCATCGCCAAAGAGGGAGGGATTTGTTGGTGAATGGGGGGGGGTGTTTTAGGGGTGTTTCATATTCAATAAGGGAGGGCAATGTCGGCAGTTAGGGGTGACTCATCTTCAATAAGGGAGGGGTTATGTTGGTGAATGGAGGTGACATATCTCCCCCCCCCCATACAGGAGGGTTTTGCTGATGAGCGTTTGAACCTATACAGTGACTCAGGATGGAAATGAAGTGAGTGTGCATATTGGAGTGTAAGAAAAAGTATGAAAATGTGTGTAATAAAAGCTTCAGTTAAAAAAAAAGAATGAGAATGTGTACAATAATAGCTTTGGT
>JAXCGZ010015181.1:95000-120000 GCA_037179515.1 Halocaridina rubra | reverse complement strand
TGGCATTTAGGAGCTTAACAGGTGACAAGAAGTTGATAGTTGAAGAGCCAAATATAGAAATGACAAGAGGACAAACAGACTTGTACCCTCTTCCACAGATATTGTGTAAGAAAATGAGGTGTTAGTACTGTATATTGATGCGCATTACCTATAGTTAAATGCTTCATTTACAACTCAGGGGGTAAGCTTTACCCCTATTTGAAGACTAGAGAGCTCAGCAGCACCTGCCTATTCTTAACTTGGTTTCGGTTTTACGTCACGAACTCCCTTTTCAACTAAGGGGTAGGACGGTTGCCTTCGCAACATTTTTCCCCTTATAAGGAGAGTGGGTCAAGGCAAAATACTCTGGCTCTTTGAGAAGAGAAAATACAGAGGAGGGAGTTCCCAGTCCCCTCGCTCCGCTTCAATTAGTCGACCCTTACGACATGCAGGGGAACACGGAGGACGTATTCTAGCCCCCTCCCTGGTTAATTCAAATCATCTTTTGTATATACTTCTAAAGGTAAAGGTCAGGAACTAATGCGTATTCCCAAACTTTACTTATTTCCCTCCAACACCTAAAAATATGTGGAAGCCATTACTCTTCTTTATTTAGACGAGGTAAAAATGACAATTGCAATATTTTTTCCTCTACATCCCAGAGGAAAATCAGTTCATGAGCTGAAGAGGAAATCATAAAGGATCTTGGTACAGATACCCTTCGTTAGAACCACTTAGGGCTAAGGCTAGGAAGGTTGTGCTGTTCCTCAGTATATTTCATTGAGGAAGCCATTTGATGTCTGGGGTCTATAATGGGTCAGTAACTCAACGAGTTCTGAAATATATATGGGCTCTAAGCCAGATCTAGCAACTCAGGAGAAAAAAAAATCTTGTAATAGAAGAGTATAATACCGCAGTGATAGGATGATGTCGAAGTATTTCTTGTATGAGATGCTCCTCTTCAGGCTCTAGCTCTTACTTTGCAGCCTTTGGAAGAGTAGTTTCTATACCTCGTGTCTTTGACATTTACAAAAATAGCATCAAGAAGTGAATGCATCCGTGTAGAGATTGTCACATTGTTGGCAAGTTTAACTTTTCATGCAGGAAGAGCAGGAGGCAACGCTAAAATATGAATACCTCCTATGACAGGGAGGTTTACACTGGGCAACTGAATTAGCAGCGTTCATATATGTGTATGTACGTGTGTGTTTGTAAGTGGTATGTGTGTTTGCGCGTAAGCTTCATACATTGCCCATTTTATGCAATATTGGCATCACGCGTCTGTACTCAATAGTGATTTTAAGCGAAGAATTGTTTATACAAACAACGTGGGAAGTCAAACACGGGTTCACTTGGGCTTGCCTATGGAGATGACAATGAAGAAAATATAGGAAATATGCAACAAATGACTAACATTACGACAGAACACGAGTCGTTAACACAAAGTGTTTGGACATTATTTCCAATGGCGCTATCTTGCGCTGATAGGGCGTATCAGAGCTCACAGGAAACGTTACGTTCTCTAGATTTTCGTGTCGTACTGGAGGGAAAAATATGGATTGCACCTGAGATTAAGCAATGGCAGGACACCAATGTATTAGTCCAAAAGTTGAAAGTTCATATACAAAAAGGCCTACGTCAACACATTCTGACCTAAATTAACCAAGTTTGTCCTCAGGTTTAATTGTGTCATAGTGCAGTATTACTTTGGTTATATATACATAGAGTACATTAAACATGTATAAATATAATGTAGAAACAAATAAATCATTACACTGTAAAAGTAATACTAAATTCTACAGAACTCCAACATTTCTCTTAAAGAATATCTCCTTCACGCAAGATTATACAAAAATATTTTTTTCCTTATTTTAACTCCGTCAGTTTGGTTGATAAATCTATCTCTTCTCTTATACCAACACATAAAAAAAAAAAATTCAGTGGACTATTAGAGAGAAAATTTGCTGTTCTCTAAGGGGAAACCGGCCAATAAAAGTAAATTCTAAAATATAATGAAATATATATATATATATATATATATATATATATATATATATATATATATATATATATATATATATATATATATATATATATTAATGAACTAGTTATGTGGTTACACAATACACAACATAAACATCTTGCATATCAATTCTATTAATGTCATGGATTATTGACACATATTCCTTCTCTCTTTCCTACATATACACACATGCATACAAATTAAACTCTGGCATTCCAATATCAGCTGATGGACATCTTTTTATCTTGATGTCCTTTGACTACATTCACTTCAGTGACTTCTAAAGCTTCCACAGAGCTAGAATACGACGGTAAATTTACTTCAGTTTAATTTAATTTACATTCTGAATCTAAATATGTGACATCGTCTTTTTTCGTGTGTGTGCGCGTGTGTAATGTTTTTTTCTTTGTATGAAAAGAATGATTAAAAATAATAATTTAATTATTATCAGTCTATATCTATAATATCTTCTTAAATATAAAATTTCATTATTATTATTATTATTATTATTATTATTATCATTATTATTATTATCATTATTATTATTATTATCATTATTATTATCATCATCATCATTATTATTACAGTATTATTAACATAATAATAATAATAATAATAATAATAATAATAATAATAATAATAATTAAAATTATGATTATATATTATCATTATTGTTATTATTATTATTATTATTACTATTGTAAAACTTACCTGTTTTTTCAGATCCCTCAAACCATTAGCAATCACTACATACATCTCCTTCATGCCATTTTCTTCTTCCTATTTTCCCCATACCTCCTCCACCCTACCTCTTCCAACTCACCTCTTTATTTCCACATCTTTATTCCCGTCATATATTACACAAATTATCCCTTCGCCATTAGAAAACCTTTAAGGAAAAGTTGACTCGGTAATCCCACCACCACCACCACCACACGGATAAATGACTCCACCGCCAGGAATCCTCCCCGGCAAAGAATTATAGTCCTTTTAGATTTGTCACAAAAGGGCTATTTTCCTCCTGATAAATTCCAGCAACTATGGGAGCCCATACAGGGAGAGAGGTAGGGATATTAGCAGATATATGGGGCTAATGGATCTATGAAGAAAAAAAATGTAAAAAAAAAAAAAAATGCGAGAATAGAGATGCTAATGGAAGCAAGCGTAATGAGGTAAAAAGAGAGTGACATAACAAATAATAAAAGTTGGAAAGAAAGAAAAAGGAGTTTGTATATATCAAAAGACAAGTGAAACATATAGAGGAAAAAATAAAGAAGTTACTGAAGTGTATATACTTTAAAAAACTTTTTATATCTATGACGCTATGCCTTACATACATCTATTATTAATGGACGCCATTCCGTCATCTTAAAAAATAAAAAATAAAGTAATATTAATCCAGTCCATCATATTATATGAAATTTCACTTTAAGTGAAGCGATATCTTTTAATGTACTTCCGCGACTTCACACACACACACATACACACACACACACACACACACACACACACACACACACACACACACACACACATACTCACAAACGCATGTAAGAACGCACGCAAACATGAACACACTATGCACGAACGTTACAGGATCATTATCATCAGACAACAGAATCCCAAAGTTTGAGACATGAAAATATGACGAAATACTTTAGAACAGTACAAAGTATTGTCTCTATTTGGTAAAACTGTTTAACAACCCTATGCAGGCCTAATTTCATATCAAAGATCATGGTGCAGTAGAAAACACGTATGACCTGTCATTTTTTATTGCGCACACATTATGTTTCATTAATCACTTTCTTCATCACTGTAATGGATACCAATTAGCAGGAGGGTGTGCCCCTCTCATTTCTCTCTCCCTCTATTTCATTTTCGAGCTTTTCCTCCCAAATTTTCCCATTCTATTTTTTCCCCCCACCCTCTCCAGTGATGACACCGTCGCTGTGTTTCCTCTGCCTCTTCTATTCCATCTTAAGGAATGAATGAATATGAAGTCGAAAGAGTATGTACAAACAACGAGAAGACAGAAGCCACCACCTCCACTTCTAAATCTTAAGGGATGGTGAAGTGAATATCCTTCGATTTTGCATCTGAACGGGGGGGAGGGGGCTCGAAGTCATGTCCTCTGACGTGGTAAATAGCCTTTAATACGTTTATTTCATTTAAACACGAAAACTCTCATATTGACACAGATACACAAGAAACGAAAGGGCAAGTAAACAGACAAACATATATTGCAAAGAACAGCTTTAACAAATCCAAGAGAAGTGAAAGACCTACAGAGATACAAGGATTGTCAACATAGTTATAAATACATACAAAAAGAAGTTTACTTGTTTTCTTTCCCTCGTGTTTCTCTTATGATAATGTTATAATGAATAGTTGTTACAAATAAAATAACTGCAAAACTTTAATAATCCATCATTAAGAATACTGAACTGCAATGAACAAACAAAATAAAACAAAACAAAAACATTTATTTCCATTTTGAGAGAGAGAGAGAGAGAGAGAGAGAGAGAGAGAGAGAGAGAGAGAGGAAACTATGCAAGAATAAAAATAGAATACAGCCTGTACTGATAAGGCCTCCCAAAGCCACATTAAAGAGATAAATACGTTTGATAACAGCATCATATCTGACAGTGGGAGATCTATCTCCTCCCTGTCTTTACGGCCAGATTCTCCGCTGGTATGAAAACAACAAAAACATTAAGTTTGCTCTAAGCTCCGTGACCGCAATCTGAAGACAAATTACGAGTGGGGGATTCCTCGGAAACGGGTAAAAGTGCCAGAAAATTATGCGATGGCCAAGAGTAACTCCGTCCACGATAAATTGTGCCCTTCTCTTCAACGTCCTGACTGCTATTTCTTATCCGTGGTGAAGAGAACGTTAACTTATTTTTTTTTTAAGTGAATGGTGTAGCTGCTCCTATAATTAGTACAGCATTCACACTAGTGTACCTCATGTCTCCTGAGGAAACGGGGATTATGAGACAACATTTCTTCATATACTGAGTAAATACCTGAATTTTCAGCATGAGATGAAATAAAGACTGTTGAGTAAAATACTGTTGAATGATAAACTATAAGCAAGAGGAGTTGAAAGAAGGAAAGGTGTAAAGATCTCACAAGAATTTTGGAACATCAGATGGAATAATATCTAGAGGAATTCCAACCTCCATACGGGGAGACTATAAGTAAAATTATATATAATACACTGAATTAAAATAATTCAATAAGGAATTATTCCTATCTATACATTAAAGTTCCGGTTTTACGTCACGGACTCCCTTCTCTACCAAGGGCTAGGACGGTTGCCTTCTTGCGAAGGACTTGTTTTGGTAGATGTAATCCTTACCCTGAGTGCATGCTCTTCCTAACCTCAGACCGTGACGGGACGCGAACCCTCGACCTGACGCCTGAAAGTCGCGGACGCTACCGCTTGAGCCTATCTATATATAAAAGTCATAATCTCCCTTTAAAGGGGGAGTAGCTAAGTCAGAGCAAAAACTTTACGCTGTTTGAGGGAATTAGAAAGATGGGGATTCTCAGTCCCCCACGCTCCACCCCGTTTAGTCAAATTCAACGATAGGCAGGGGAATACTGAGGAGAAATTCTTGCTCCCTCCCATTTGGAGAAATTATTCCTACTTGTAATATAAATGAGCGAGTATTCGTAATCACCAAAGTTCACCTGTGGATATCTCACAAACAAACAAACAAATATTTATTTCCATTTTTGCATAATGGTTATTCTTCTAAAAGTAAAAGTAACTTATAAGTAAACATGTAATTGAACTAATAAGTAAGAGGGTAATACATACAGTTAAATTAAATGTAGTTTTCATAGAAAATAATAATGATGTAATAAAAATGTTAACAATAATGTTAATAATATAGTAATAATAACACTAGTAGTCTCCGTGGCAAAATAGTAGCGCCCGCGACTCTGAGGGGGCAGGTCGAGGGTTCGCGCCCCGTCACGGACTGAGGTTAGTAAGGGCATACACTCAGGGTAACGATTACATCTGCCAAAACAAGTCCTTCGCAAGAGGGCAACCGTTCTAGCCCTTAGTAGAAAAGGGAGTTCATGACGTAAAACCGAATCCATCCATAGTAATAATAACACTAGATTATGCAAGAAACAACTTTTTCTGCAGAGTCTTTCCTTTGTGTCCCTTGCCAAAGCTGATTATCTCTCGAGGGAATTATGATCCCTTTATCTCCCAACCCCATCGCCCATTGCTTACCCCCACTTACATCCCACAATCTACTCCCTTTTTCCAATTTCTTTATTGCTGTGCACAGTATAGTCACAGTGCTTCGCAGGCAAAATAAAGCCGTTCTCTCTCTCTCTCTCTCTCTCTCTCTCTCTTACTTTTCATCAAGCTGTAGTTTTCATTTTTTTTTACGAGAATGCCACTTCAATCTTGAATTACCATTTTCTCGTAGACTTCTTTTTCAGATTAGTATTCCGTCTTAAATTTCAAATAACTCGTACAAGCCTGCGATCAATAATTATAATAACGTGTAGGTAGATACCAATGTACGGTATATATAATATATACATAGATATATAAATACACACACATTTTATATATATATATATATATATATATATATATATATATATATATATATGTGTGTGTGTGTGTGTGTGTGTGTGTGTGTGTATATATATATATATATATATATATATATATATATATATATATATATATATATATAATAAATCTCTTCAACACACACAGACCTTGTATAAGAAAAATAAATGTAATACCAAAAGTATTATTTCGACAGTATAATTAACCTCAGCACACAGTTATGATATATTGAAACTCACAGTAAAAACTATATATATATATATATATATATATATATATATATATATATATATATATATATATATAAGAGAGAGAGAGAGAGAGAGAGAGAGAGAGAGAGAGAGAGAGAGAGAGAGAGAGAGAGAGAGAGAGAGAGAGAGAGAGAGAGAGATAGAATTAGTTCTATCATATCCTACCTTTATAACCACTTCATTCACCCACAAATTGGTAAAACTGATACGAAGTCTGGCAAAATCCTTAAACTCTTATTTTTCAACACTTAATTTTATATACCGTCATCTTCACACCTTATACCAACTTAATCTCCTCTATTACATACTTTTTTTTACCTTCGTCTTTGCACATACTCCATTTGGCTCCGAAATGACCAGATAAGAATTATGGAGCGATTTATGCAGCGCCTCCTGATACGAGGATTTAATGAAGACGAACGATCCATTAAGAGCCAAGTCATGTGGTACTCTCCTCGTATACTCTCAGCAGGAACTAATCATATTTCCCCCTCCCCCACTTTATTTCCATCACACCCTGATCTCATTCATTTCTTCTTCTTCTACTACTACTACTACTACTACTGCTGCTGCTGCTACTATATTATTATTATTATTATCATTTCGTCTCCTCTCCTTTTCTTTTTCATCACCTTCACTCCTTCCTTTTTTTCCTCCCCTAACCTCTTTTTATTACTTTCTAATTCGTATATTTTTTCTTTTCTTCTAGCGCTTCTTCTGATTCTCCTCATCTTTTTCACTTGTTCAGCTCCTCGTCCTCCATATCATATTTTACATCGCTTTTTTATTTTCTTTTTTTCTTCCTTTTCTCCATTTATCGTATTTCTTCTTTTCCTTCTGATTATTATTATTATTATTATTATTATTATTATTATTATTATTATTATTACCTCTATGGAAGTCATCTCCTTGCTCTTTTATGTAAATGATTGAAGACAGTAATTTTTCCAGGGTATCTTCCTAAAGTAAAAAAAAAAGAGAGTACGCGAGTCCTATGAACATGGCTACGCGAAGGAAAAAAGGATGAGGATAGCCACGGCTCATCACTTAAGACACCTCCTGCTCTACGTCCAAACAAACAAACAACGAAACTAAAACACGCGGGCGCGTGTGTGTAAGAGAGACGGAAAAAACTCTAAAACACGCGTGAGAGAGAAAGACCATTAGAATTAATACTAGTATTAGTGGTAGTAGTAGTAGTAGTAGTGAGGGTGTTTTGGAAAATACGGGAAATATCTGAGATCTCCAGATTTCATCTGAAATACTATAAATATAAAGAGAGAGAGAGAGAGAGAGAGAGAGAGAGAGAGAGAGAGAGAGAGAGAGAGAGAGAGAGAGAGAGAGAGACTCACTAAATGGAGTGTAGTGTTTAAAATTCCGACCACAGATAGGCCAAGTTAGTGCTTGATATACGGCGTACCAAACTTCGTCCTCACAACTGTCACAACTTTTTGGTGTTTTCCAAGAGATAAATACTTTATTGACTCTGATAGGGAAAGTCTGAAGAACGCGCGTATGCGCGCCTTACTTAATATGTATAAGTTTACAATAATTTATATACTTCACTTTTTATTTATATTAGTCCAAGAATGCAAACATACTCATATCAATATTTATTGGTCATTCTCTCTCTCTCTCTCTCTCTCTCTCTCTCTCTCTCTCTCTCCTCTGATTATAGGGTTTTAAGCTTTTGTTTGTGGCAGTCATGCAATCGCATTTAATTTAAACAACAGGAAAATTCGGTCATGAGAAAGCAACAACAGACCAAAAGCTTTGACAACAACAATAATAAAAATACTCCAAGATAATGATGATGATGATGTGAAGAGGGGGAGAAGAAGAAAGAAGAAGAGGGGAACTTTTCTCTTCCACCACTTCTTTAGTTGAAGTGGAAGAGGTGCTGAAGTAGAGGTAAATTCTATATACAATAAAGTCTCTCTCTCTCTCTCTCTTCCCGAGGTCCCCAAGCTACTGTAGTATTTATGGCAGTAAAGTTGCCTAACGTCTAGATTTATCAACATCTCTCTCTCTCTCTCTCTCTCTCTCTCTCTCTCTTTTCCTCAAAATATTTCACACTATCTATCGATCTATATAGCTATCCATTTACATGTCTGTCTTACTATCTATCTATCTATCTCTTATCCTATCCATCTATCACTCAATCACTATTTTAATAATAACAAGAATTTTCTTTCTCTTTCTTTAATGATAACAAGCGAGGTAGGGCAGCACATAAAAAAAAAATCATGCTGTAGAGTACAAGATATTACGTACAAGGTATAAGGAATCTTCCTTCATTACCAGTATCACAACCATAATATACATAGTCGAACAGAAGCTAAACGAGGTTAATCAATATGATGCTCCAAGCCTTAGTTACTTTCTTTTTACCAGTCAAAAGTACAAAAGTTATTAAAGATCTGCGGTAAAGTTAATAGAAAAGGTTGCTGTTCTATAAATATGTGTGTGTGTGTGTGTGTGTGTGATATATATAGATGTAATAAAATACACATTATATATATTATATACAATATAATATATGTTATGTGTTTATATATGTAAATATATTTTGTCCATAAAAATTCAATTATAAACATATATTTATAAATTTATATATATATATATATATATATATATATATATATATATATATATATATATATATATATATATATATATATATACACACAAGAGAGAGAGAAAGTGTCTTTCTTAGTTTTAATCAATTAAGATCTCTCTCTTCATATCTAAAAGTAAAAAATAATAAAATAAAAATAAATAAATAAACGTATTAGTCTCTCTCTGTAACAGACGATTCTTAACACGTATTATATTTTCCCTTATCTTACCCTGTCTAGGTTTTTATGGCCAATTCACCCCCGTTACATTTTACATGGATACACACACAGATTTGGCATCTTACCCAAGAATTAATTTTAAAAAAATATCCATTTTGACCTTAAAATAATAATAATGATAATACTAATAATAATAATAATAATAATAATAATAATAATAATAATAATAATAATAATATTATTATTATTATTATTATTATTACTGTTATTGCTATTATTATTATTATTATCAATATTATCATTATTATTATTATTCTTATTACTATGATTATCATCAAATTTAAATTTTTATCATTAAAGATGACCTAAAATAACAAAAGGTATATATATATATATGTGTGTGTGTGTGTGTGTGTGTGTGTGTGTGTGTGTGTGTGTGTGTAGCAAATGAGGCAGTAATAAATAGTATTCAATACCTGGTAGCCCCTGTCACGTTAACAGGTTATGGCACACTGCGATAAAATGTGTAAGTGGGGACGAAGGCACAGTGCCGTTTTGAACCACTGTTCATAAAAAAAATATCAAATTTTTTTTATAACTTTGTGTCAAAATTAGTCATCTTTCGATGGGGGGTGGACAAAGACATGTTGAAGATGAGGGAATAAGGCTGAGCGCCTTCCCCAATGCTCAGCGGAGGGATCGAACCCGCGTTTGTCAGTCTCGTCACTACCCGAGTCTTGCGCTCTACCTATAATAATAGAGGATCAATAAGTAAACATGATAAAGACTCCAAAATCGTAACAAAGCACTTGAGACATCAAAAAGGTATAAAAATAGGGCAATACTTTGAAATCCCTTTCAAATAACCGCAAGGTGCTCGTAGGCTCGCCTGCAAACCCTTGTCAAATCAGCAGGCTCCGGGAGTACACTACTGGATGAGAGTAATACAAATTACATTATATATTCAGGAGCTCTGGTTTCGACTAAAGGAAAAATGTCTGTCACAATTAATAAATACATACATAAATGAAAAAACTCTATATATATAACTATGTTTAAACCTAAATAAATAAATAAATAACTTTATAAATAAGTAATAAACAACTTTAAACTTATCTAAATAAATAAATTATTTATTAAAATAAATAAACAAGAAAATCCCCCTAAGAAATCCAAAGGTGTCAGAATTAAGGTGAGAAGGTGCTCAAATCGCTAGCAACTTATTATTTGACCTTTGACCTACTTGTGAAAATGGAAAGGCAGGGCAGACGAAATGAAAAAAAAAAATTGAAAGAGAAAAGGAAAAAATAATTTAAAAGAAAAGTATATGAGAAAGAAAATATGACTGCTGAGATTTGGAAATAAAAAGAGATACCTGCAAAAGGAAGAGAAAAAAGAAAAAACGTAAGAAAATGGAAACGGAGAAAGAAAATATAATGCATAAGATAAACATACAAAATGGTATAAATGGAAAAGGAGGAATTATAAACAAGTTGGAATAACAGACAGATATGGATAAAAATACGAAGGTGGGAAGAAAGAGTGCGTTAGAAGAATGGAGGAAAATTTGGGAGGAAAATCGAATGAATCCAAAGCAAGACAAAGGAAGATAGATATTGCGTAAAGAGGACACAGAAAAGCGAGGAAAGTCGAGGTTGGCACGTCAAACGGTTCGTCGAACGCGGTTCGACAGACAAGTGTTTGAAGTAATGTTCGAACGTGTGAACGGGGTATTTGGTTGTCGAACGTTCGAACATCACTTCAAACACTTGTCTGTCGAACCGCGTTCGACGAACCGTTTGACCGTGTAAACCGCCCTTTAAACTCTTGTAGTATTCATTAGGTGGCCGAGTTCATCCTTGCCTCAGTCCATGTTACACTTCCCCCACCACCACAACCCCTACTCCCTCCCCCACACCTCACAACCCTTTCCTTGACCTTCTTCAACCCCCTCTCCCTTCCCTCCCCCACTGCCATCCTAAACAAGGATCAGTCCTCTCTCTCTCTCTCTCTCTCTCTCTCTCTCTCTCTAACAAACACGATTAATCTATTATTCAAGAAGTGATACAGTACTCTCTTAAGAGCATAAATAACTGATTATTGAAATTCGCTGAGTGAGGAAATTGCAAATGCTAAATGAATTCAATTTCAATGTGATAAATGTCGGTGAATTTTAAAAATCGACCAAGAGACGGGGTGTTACCAGCATAAAGCTTTTTATCTCATGAGAAGCACATGTAGGTATTCCCACACACGAATACCGGGCAACGTTTGTAATTTAACACACTGACGGATCTACTATGAAATTAATGAAGTCCAAGCTGCAGGGCCCCTAATCCAGAGGGACTCCGGGCCCCGAAGTAGTTTTACGATAAAGATATTGTCAGAATTAAGTCTATATATGGACTGTGTGTATTATGTAGTTTTGCATCATCTACCATACAAAAATATGACAATTATATCAGTGACGATTTCACAAGTTATTTCAAGATTGTCCGTGGCAAAACGGTAGCGTCCGTGACTCTGAGGCGGCAGGTCGAGGGTTCGCGCCCCGTCACGGACTGAGGTTAGAAAGGGCATACACTCAGAGTAACGATTACATCTGCCAAAACAAGTCCTTCGCAAGAAGGCAACCATCCTAGCCCTTAGTTGAAAAGGGAGTTCATGACGTAAAACCGAAACAACAACACCACCACCATTTCAAGATTGTCCATATTCAAGCAATTCCACGCACCATTCGTGGCATCATAGTTTTCTATTAATGACAGTTAATATATAGATTTGTAATAAGCTTACATGATAAAATAAGGAATGTCATAGGATATCAGTTCCTATGAATTAAGTTCAGATTTCTAGTTACCTTCTTGGGTCATACAAACATATGACTTAACACAAGACGAACATCATTATGAAACTTCCCTGATTTTATCATGCTAACTGTTATAAATCAGTAATGTTGATGATACAGAATGAGGTAATATGCATAGACCACATGTAAATTAATTATATTATGACCATTTCTTTGCTGTAATATTGCTTCAGAGCCCGGAGCCAATCAGAGACTAGGGGCACTAAAGCTTAAGTAGATCTGCAAATGGGTGACATTGCAAACTTATTGGGTTAGAATATAGACTAAACTGTTATCTATGTCAGTCATTATCCATAGGTAATGAAACATAGAATGCAATTAGCAGATACAATTTCCTCACTTAGCGAATATCAATGACCAATTATTCATTCATGTCCCCAGAAAGTACTATCCAACTTCTGGTGGGAAAATGAAACCAGGCAGTAGTAATTCATATAAATATGTGCATACCTAAAGTGGATTTCCCGAATCGTGCTCACAGGATAGTGCCACACGCTCGTAACTACTCGTCTCCCGATCGGTTACATATGTCACTCACTGAGACTTCATATCCTCAATATCTTTAAGAACTATGAATGGATTCCACATTTACTGTTTCCTCGCTTAGTGCACTTCAATTATCAAGTACTCCTATTCTAAAAAAGTACTTCCTTGCATCTTGCAGAGATTTCTTGCGAAGTTTCAAACTGTGACCTCTAGTTCTAAGCCACCTATGTCAAAATATCGCTCTCCGGTCACTCTGTCAAAATCATGAAGCAATTTAAAGACCGTTAACATACCTTCCCTCTTCTTTCAAGCTTCAAGTGATGGTAAGTCTAATTCACTCACTCTTCCTTGTAAGTGAGATTAAAAATCTATCACCAGTTTGGCATCATGTCTTTGAAGTTTCTCAAATTTATTAATATGCTTTTCAAGTGCGGATTCTCAAAAGGGAGCTGCATATTCAAGCTTTGGTCCCACATAAGTCACGAAAATTTCCTTGTCCGTGTACCTGATGGCCATCCTTATATTTGCTTAGAAAATATATGCTCCCATTATATTACCATTTATAAGCATTTCCGGAGACAAATCTGCCAATTCGTTTTCCCCTGGATATCTGTCGTTCTGTCTCATGAAATTTCGCTCCTGCTACTGAGTACCCAAACTTGGTCATTCGCACATTGCCCATTCTTATTACTTTACATTTTAAAGTATTGAATCTCATTAGCAACTTGTCTTACCACTCATGCAGACTATTTAGGTCCTCCTAGAGTTCTCTACCAATATTTTCGTCTTTTATTTTCTTCATAAACTTGGAATCATCTGCAAACATATTTAAAAATGCAGACTCCGGTAGGTCATTCACAAACATTAGGAACAAAAGTGTCTCTAAAACTGAGCCCTGTGTAACTCCGATGCTAACCTCCAGTCAGACTAACTTTCAGAGTAATTGAGAGAGAGAGAGAGTAGAGAGAGAGAGAGAGAGAGAGAGAGAGAGAGAGAGAGAGAGAGAGAGAGAGAGAGAGAGAGAGAGAGAGAGAGAGAATTATTTTTTATGAGTGTGACACCGAAACAGGCAAAAACTGCCCTCATCAATAAAGGCCCGGGCATGAGAAAACACCAAGACGAAGGAAAAGAAAAAAGTTAAGGATAAGGCGGAGATGAGGTAATGATACACAAAGGAAAACGACAGACAGAAAAAATGGTCAGTGTACAGAGGATCTAGAGATATGGAGGATTGGGCCCTGAGATGACGACAGATCCGCTTTTTGAAGGAAGATAAGTCATAAGAATTTGGAAAGACAGATGGAGGAAGAGAGTTCCAAAGTCTGGATGTATATGGAAGCAGTCGCTGCACCGACCAATCCACGAGCTACAAATCTCCACACAGTACCTGTGAGATGAGGCCGCTTGGCGAGTGTTACGTGGCCTCGGCAGTGGGGGAGAGATGCAACTCACCAACTCATCAGAGCAGCGATGGAAGTAGTAGCGATAGAAAAGAGAAAGACGATACTTTACAGCGAAGAGAGAGAGAATCCAGATTAGAAGTAAGAGAAGGATCATTGCATGCCTTCTAACGATTTGATGAACAAAGTTACACCTAAAAGTCATTACAAATTTTTATGTTTTATGTCATTATTAATCCCTATTTAGAGGGTAGACACAGACATCTGTAAAGCTTTAGACAGTGTGACAGAAGGCACTGTTGGCCAAACTTCCAGCTTATGGCTTTACCTCTTCTCTGTTCTCTGATTTCCAGTTTTCCTTCTGACAGTTTTTTATCTGTAGTTGTTGATGGCGCAACATCTAGCTCTTTCCCAGTTACCAGTGATGTTCCACAGGGCTCTGTTCTTTCACGTACTCTGTTCCTTCTCTAAATCAACAACTTCTCCAGTCCCCACGTTCCTCTCTTCTCCATGTCTTTGCCGACGATTCTAATTTCATTTATCCACTGTCCTCTCTTCGCAACCTTCATCTGATACTCGTCGTCAGTCTCGTACCACTCTTTCTTCATCTTTCCTCTCCGGTTAACAGAGAGTATCCGCATGAGGCAGTAAAATTTAGTAAATTTTAATGCCTCCAAAACACAGATTCTGGCTCTCTTTATTTTCTTCTCCTCCTGCTACCTTATTGTCTTAAAAACTAACGAAATTTACCCTCTTAACTCTATTATCATATTAGAAATCTAGCTATCCTCTAACTTGCCTTGAAGGAGTAACATAATCCAAATTTTCAAGTCTGCATCCAAAAAATCGGGGGTTCTGTTTCAATTTCGTCATTAATTTTCCTCTTTTCAGTACATTATAATTTATAAAGGTCTTTTTCGTCCCAGCTTAGAATACTGCTCGAACATCTGGGGTGCTACTTCTTATATTTATCTCCTTGATAGGGTTGAATCTAAGGCAATCAGATTCATCAATGACCCTTCTCTAACTTTCAATCTGGATTTTCTTTCTCTCAGCCGTAAGATATCATCCCTTCCTCCTTTCTATCGTTAATACTTCCATCGCTGCTCTGATGAGTCGCACAGGAACTGTGTGGAGATTTGTGGCTCGCGGATTGGTCGGTGCAGTGACTACTTCTTTACTTAAACCCCCACACTCTGGAACGCTATTCCCCCTTCCATATTTTCTAATTCTTATGACCTTTCTTCGCTCAAAAGTGGATTTATTGTCATCTCAGGGCCTAATCCTGCCATATCTCTGGGTCTTCATTACTCCAACTATTCTTTCAGGATGTCCTTTTCCTATTGTTTATAATTTTCTTCTCTCTGCCAAGTATGAAGCGTCTACGTTTCTTTGAGTCAATATTTTTCTTGATGCCCGGGCACGATAAGGTGTATTTTATAGCATGTCCCGGGGGGTCACACTCAAATATATATATATATATATATATATATATATATATATATATATATATTATATATAGAGAGAGAGAGAGAGAGAGAGAGAGAGAGAGAGAGAAGAGAGAGAGAGAGAGAGAGAGAGAGAGAGAGAGAGAGAGAGAGAGAGAGGGAGAGAGAGAGAGAGAGAGAGAGAGAGAGAATGTGTCACAATGAAACTTGGAACGGGTTGGTATAAAAACGACAGGAAATGTTCATGCAAATACCGTTAGCGCTGTGATATGCATATTTTTATCACTCGTAATAGCTCAGTAGGCATGATGCTTTGCATGAACATGTAGCCTGCAAGGCGGGTTCGGTTCCCATAATGTCCAACATGTTTTTCATGGATAACGGTAGCTTCATATATATATATATATATATATATATATATATATATATATATATATATATATATATATATATATATAATACTTTTGCTAGATCAGCTTAGTATTGTGGGTTTTCAAAGCTAGTTCCTCTTCTTCCCTACCTTTCTTGCATCCAACCTTAAAGCCTCAATAAAAATCAATGAGTGAGCTCGGTTGGACTATTGTCTCCCATCCTATAATATCTATCTCTTCCTCCCTCTCTGACCTCTAAGTTACCAGCTCAGGTGTGCTTAGACCAATAACCAAACATCTTAACCAATATATTAAAAGATTAGATGAGAAGCTTCTACAAGCTAAAATCCTAAACTCATTGTAAATCAAGCATATACCCAAGTGTTATGTTAAGGATTCAAGAAGCCTTGGCAGAATTGTTATTATAAAGTCTCACTGACATCTCCTTTACAAAGTATAAAATCTATTCTATACGTGAAGTTATCATAGAATTCATACTTCAAGTTGACCTCGGATAAGATATCTTTTTTACAGGCAATTTTGGTATACAAATCATAATAGCACTAGCTGAAAAAGCACACTGCATTCACAAAGCAACATTGGACAAAGGACAAAAAACTGACCTGGAATATTGGCTGATGTAATTGTTACCCTGAGAGCATGCACTTACTAACCTCAGCTGATGTAATCGTTACCCTGAATGCATGCCCTTGCTAACCTTAGAATAATATTAATAATAATAATAATAATAATAATAATAATAATAATAATAATAATAATAATAAAAAGAAGAAGAAGAAGAAACTAAAAATGTTGCCAACTTTCAAATTCCTGTGCATAACTAATCAAACTGACCATTTAACAACAGTCTATAAAGTGGGAACGTGAACACACAAACATGGCTAAACATGACAAATTCATCACAGACCGAGAATAAGTACGAAATTTATGGTAACTATTTAGAATGTAATAGTCGGAGAAGTTAGAGTGCCTAGAACCACTGAAACCTATCCTTATTACAGCCTGAAATCCTCACTCATGGTGACGAATTCATCACAAACCAATATGGAGCACTAATTTTAAATTAGATGCATGTAAATTTGGATACAGAAATAAGGTTATGTTTGATTCATGGGTAGGACGTAACTGAGGGAACTGCCGCTCACCCCACACCTCTAACTTTTAACCCAAGTCACCGACCTTCAGCTTATAGGACTCTGAGATATATTTGGAGACATTAAAAAAAATAATAATAATAATAATAAAAAGACGTCTATTAAGCCGCGAAATACGGTAATAACAATATGCTTTCACTGTCTCATGTCATTACCGATTAAACTGGTAATCCATCAGAGGTCGGTGATTGCCTATTTGATTAGAGACAGGGTTTGGATCCCAACTACATGGTAGGTATATAGTCGGAATCTAGCGCTATCACTGTCCCTTGCTTCTGCCATTCATTAGAGACCTTTAACCACTGAATGATTACTCTCTCCACCACCAGCTTGGCATTATGTAGTATTTCCTGCTTAGTGATTTCTTAAAAGTTCAGAAAATAACATATGATTCATGAGTTATTTCCTGTCCCTAGAAACGGCGAGATAAAAATATCGTCTGTGACAAACAGACTACCTCGTCACAAATAGTTGAATTTGGAGGGAGAGAGAGGATATAGAAGGAAAAAAAAAAAAAAACGTTCACTCCCGTAAGCCAGACGTTAAGTTTTGACGAGTTTACAGAAGATGCCTCTTCGGATGATTTGTTTGTAAGTGCGTGTGGGTACATTTATATAATCTCTCTCTCTCTCTCTCTCTCTCTCTCTCTCTCTCTCTCTCTTTCTTTCTTTCTCTCTCTCTCTCTCTCTCTCTCTCTCTCTCTATATATATATATATATATATATATATATATATATATATATATATATATATATATATATATATATATATATATATAGGTTGGCACATGGCACCACAGCCCCCCGTTGCGGTACTAAAGCTGAAAGACTTTTGGATTTAAATAGGACTATCCAGGATAGTTCGATGTTAAGACTTTCTTCACTTACGGTTCTTTTTCTTTGCCTACATCAACACCGAACATTATTGGACATTCGCCACTATAATCCCTTCATATCTGACTTGTCACGACAACTCCATATCTGCTACCCTCTGCATTATCTTTTCTTTGTGCCCAGGACGGATGAGGGCATTTTTTGGGGGCCCGTTCGGGTGCCACACTCAATATATATATATATATATATATATATATATATATATATATATATATATATATATATATATATATATATATATATATATATATATATATATATATATACACACACACACACGTACAAACATAGAAATATATATATATATATATATATATATATATATATATATATATATATATATATATATATATATATATATATATATATTATATATATAAGGGCGTCTATATTTACTATGTACTTTGTGCCGCACTTGCATAGGGTCTAACCGCAGGCTGTTGAAAATAAAGAGGTTAAGCATAAAGAGTAGACACCTATTGCAAAGTTAAGACGGAAACATTAATATCAATCTCCAGTATTACCTCCTGGAATAATAATAATAATAATAATAATAATAATAATAAAATAATAATAATAACAATAATAATAGTAATTTTCATTATTATTATCATTATTATTATTATTATTATTATTATTATTATTATTATTATTCTTGGCAATACTGTAGTAGTAGTAGTAGCAGTAGTAATAGTAATAATTATAATAAAAATTATAATTTTCATAATAATAACTTATAACAATAATAATAATAACAATAATAATAATAATAATAATAATAATAATAATAATAATTATAATAATAAATATTAATCATTACTATCAGTGAATGCAACCTCACTGAATATACACTCGCTTTTATGGGCAAGGAGATTGACACCGAATATCAATCTGTAATACTAATTCTATTCTGCAATAATTTACGGTGTTGATCATATGAACACTTTATATTTTAAAAATACAAAACATAAATAAATATTATTCGACCGAATTGTGTGACTAATTTTTACGTCTTTGCATGAGAGAGAGAGAGAGAGAGAGAGAGAGAGAGAGAGAGAGAGAGAGAGAGAGAGAGAGAGAGAGAGAGAGAGAGTAAAAAATACTTGCAGAGATTCCAACCAACTTTACGATATTTCAATTGAATTTCAGAACACGTCCAATCACGAAAAGACACCTCCTTAATCTATTTAATTCAATGATTTGAAGCAAAATGATCACAGCCAATTCTATCTCCTCTTCAGCTTTCTCTTCCCTGTCATTCTCGTCCTCTTCCTCTTATTCTCTCTTTCTTCCTCTTACACCTAGTTCTTATTTTATTATTTATTGCCCCGCATTTGATCCAAGCTCGCCACTCCGGTCACATTTGGTCACGCAGCACATCTGTCTGTTGCCGATGACGAGATAATTGCATCAAGACGTTGGGATATTGCTGCTCTTCACATGATAACATAATTCAATTCGAAAATGATGTCTTTGATTCATTGTAATCACAATCCATATTTATTGTCCTCCTCAAATATTAATCTATATATAAATTATTAAATTTATAAATAAACATATATAATAAATTAATTTATAAAAATAAAATAGTTAAATAAGTAAATAAATAAAGGTTACCAAGATTTTATTTTCCTTAGCCCGTAAGTTCCTCCTGTTATACGAACAGACACAGTGGGAGCACACTACCCTCTAACTTCCTTTCAAACCATCATATATTCTTCAGTAAAAGCTGCACCTCAGACACCGGAGGAGGAACTTAAATGTCTATATTAATCAGGACTAGTGCAAAATTCGCATTTTTGGATGAGCTTTCAAAAATTCAGCTGGAAATATCTTTCGAATATTGTGAAGCGGCTGTTTAAATAACATGAGTATACTGAGGAAAATCTTATCACACTACTTACGATCAAAAATAAATTTTGAAAAATGTGATATCAAGCTAGTTTTTCGAATTAGAAAACCCCACAATGGCTACATACTATAACCTCCTTAGAACCGTACAATGCTTCAAACTACATAATAACCATCATATAAGTAGTTCTATTAGTACCACATTAAAAATGAGCCAAGCGCCAGCCTATCAATAAAAAGTATATCATCTTCTACTGCTGTACAAAGCTGCTCTTTCAACCTCATATGGCAAATGATAAATTCATTTAATAACATGCTGACATGACACAGGACAGAACTATACAAACGCCATTATCACATCCTTCGTCCACCAAAGCAGCTGTCACTGAAAGCTCAACTGCAGAACTAGTTCATGGGCCGCAAAATTACCCAAACAATAAACATAGACAAATTCATCGGCATTATATCTTTATGTACATTTTTTCTTGATTTTCGTTTAAATTTAGCAGAGTATAACTGATAATGAGTAAAGTATTTTATAAAAGAACACAGGTATATGTGTTAAACTCATTTTTATATTCTGTAGGAAATGCATAAAAGAGGAATATAGCTAACAGTATATATATATATATATATATATATATATATATATATATATATATATATATATATATATATATATATATATATATATATATTATGATTGTGACACCAGGACGGGAAAAAAAGGGGGGGGGGAATCTGCCCTCATCAAGCCTGGGCACGAAGAAAACTAAAAGTGAAAAGAAACAGATATATACGATCTATCTGTTTCTATATTTCATGATCGCTTTGGATAATCTGAGTGTGAAAACAACTATTTTTAGACCAATCATGAATAGGCATAATTTTTTTTTTCTTATTGAACAGCATATAATTTCTTTAACAGATTGGCAAAATCTGAATATCGGCATTCTTGTCATGTACTATACCAGAGCGCATTTTATCAGTAATGGATACAACAGATTTTGCTGAGGTATTACGCATTTATAAAGCTAATCTACTGATACGTTACTGAGCTCAGTAGCCATGTGAAAGTGGAAAACCTCGAACTGTGCAGCCCCACCACGTGATTTTTTTCTCCTTGGTGATTTACTGAAATGAATTTGAGGCTAACTCACCCACCGGTCTTTTTGTAAATAATTGTCATACTGACCCTAAGTGCATTTATTTGGCCCTGGATTCGTCTTCAATGGAGCGCTTAACCATAAATAATAGTTTTTTTTTTTTTTTTCAATACAATGGGTATTCGTCAGCTAGGGTAAGCCCCAACCCCCCACTGTGGTGTCCACCCACAGCAGTTCCTGCCAGTAAACAGCTTAAACTCTCGGTCTTGGACGGGAACCGATCTTTCGACCTCATGAATGCGAAGCCAGCGCGTTACCACTGTACTAGCCAGCAGGCTAGTTATTGCTATGGTTATCCGCGTTCTATAAGAAAATGCAGAAAAAAAAATCAAGAAATTTTAGTTTAGAATTAAGGTTTAGGCACCTGAATTCTCATAATGTTGAATGCTCAAATTATCTGTTCAGTATTCGAAACCTAGATTTACTATTCCTGTAATCTTCTAGTTTCCAAGAAGCGCTAGTAATTTTGAACATCTATTTGAGGTCTGAAATGAGTTCACATTCAGAATATATGTTTCCAAATCATTCCTATAAATATTATTTAGATATGGGCATTTTTGCTTAAAACTCATCCCCAATAGAAGACTTCTTGTAAGCTAAATAAACATAGAGGTGTCACTCAAATGAATTCCCAAATATTTGTGAGTTTATTTGGAAATTAAATTTACCCACTCGTATTTGTCACCAAGAATCATTCTCGGAGTGACCCACTTATTCGCTCTTGCTAAGCTAGATAGTTTACAATAGTGAGCGATGACCAAATGCTTCACTTACATTGCCTTTATAGTCTCCAAACTCTGTAAATAGGTTCCCGGATTCAACAGCAGCCTTCCTCTCTCCTGTCAGTCAAATCGCGTACTATCCGACAATAATTTGATTCTTCATCTAAGGCCTTCGGCCATTTCATGCTATACACTTACATTATTCGAAGTGAATTTATAAAAAAATCTTTTATTTCTTTACAATGAAAAAATCGCATTGTCATTCAAATGATGAAATTGTATACAGGAATAGGTAGGACGATAGTTTATATATATATATATATATATATATATATATATATATATATATATATATATATATATATATATATATATATATATATATATATATATTTCAAACTACATTAAAATGACCGCAATTCTCCAACGGTTTAAGGATATTTTACAAATTTTCCCATGTAATTCTATATGTGGATGCTATACCAACAAAAAATAAGAATTTTCCTAGCATTATAAACCGATAACAAAAAGCTTTTACTTCATTATAAAATATTTCAACTCTCTCTACATTGGAAATATGTGCATTATATGTAAACTTAATGGACTGATTGGAGAAATGGAAGAGATTATAATGAAATGAAATTTTTTGTCGCGGAGATTTTTTTTTCGCCTAAAAGGTGAAAGTCTAACCTTTCAATGTTTTTGGTTTCCTATATTTCACAGACTGTGGCATTTTGACGACGGGACCTAGGAATTTACGGAGGACCTTACGGATAAAATACATGACAATATCGACTTAAACTATGAGGAAGCATCTCATGACTGCCAAATATGCGCGATATGAACTCCATTTCTTGATATTCTTTTAAGCCATCGATGCTATAGTGTAACTTTATATAAATTACAGAGGTTCATTTTTATTTTAACACATTCTTACTTTTCAGGTTTCAAATGGTATTCTGAACATTGTAAAGTCTTTCAACAGGCACGTGAGAGGAGGTCTTATATTTGGCGGCGACGAGGGATGTGGTGTGACACAGAGGTGGCTGTCAGAGGCCGGGGAGAATCAGTAAGCTACGAGGGGGAGACAGCTGGCATCAGTGGACAGCAGAGGAAGACCGAGTGTTTTCTCCTAATTATAAAAAAAGGTAATTAAATACTCTTTTAATGAATGGAATGTTTTCATGTATGTACTAGGGTCACTGAGTTTAAAGGGGGGTTTACACGGTCAAACAGTTCATCGAACACGGTTCGACAGACAAGTGGCTGAAGTGATGTTCAAACGTGTGAACGGAGTATTTGGTTGTCGAACACGTTCGACACACGTGTTCGACAACCAAATACCCCGTTCACACGTTCGAACATCACTTTAGACACTTGTCTGTCGAACCGCGTTCGACGAACAGTTTGACCGTGTAAACCCCCTTTTAAGGGACGAGGCGTTGATAGCAATGAGGAGGTGTTCACAGTGAAGGATGACAGAATCCAGGGGCAGCAACGCCGGAATGCTCAACATAGTTGGGATAAAAAATATTTCCTGTATATTTAAATGAAATGTATTCATTATTTAAAGGAACTCCATATGCATCTCCAATAGGAATAGTAAGTGTCAGTTGATAAGTTTTCTCTCTCAGAGTGTAATCAGCTTAAGTCTCATTTAAAACTTATAATGAGAGGTTTTGTGTATACAAATTTTAAATACAAAACTATGTACGAGGTTTTCGTGATATTTTTGTTTTAGCATTATGAATATTTTTTAAAGTCTTGCTTGTGCTAAAATGAGTGTATAAAGGCTTGGCCAATGATAATTAAATCTCGTTCTTAAGTGAATTCTACTATTTTATCATTTATTACTGCGTTCTTTGTATTCTATGGAAATGCACAGAGTATATTATAAAACATTGTTTTGTAATATAACATACACAATCATCCACATTTTTTTTACTTTCTAATTAGAAATCATTAATGTAATATAAAATTCCCAGCTGAGGTATTATGGTTATAACAAGCATAAAACTATGTAAAATATGGATACGATACATATTTGCCTATAAAAAGTGTAAAAATGTGGCAAACTCTAGTTTGAATATACCGGTACAAAGTACTAATCGTAATTGCATTAACTGGTTAACATTTATAGTCTTAACAAAATTATGTAAACTGTTGTGGCATTTTCTCTTGTGCTACATGGCTTAAGTTTCTTTCGATATAGTCCCGATTTCTTAAACAGTGTAAACCTAGGATACCATATTGTTAGTTAGCTAGACACAAACGGATATCATAAACGCATCTGACGCGTTTCTGTGTATGGCTAGGATCCCGTACAGGATCTTAGCCATATACAGAACCGCGTCAGATGCAATTATGCAATCCATTTGTGTATCTAGCTAACTAACAATATGGTATACTAGTTTTACACTGTTTAAGAAATCGGGCCATAATATCAGTGTTCTACTTAAAAACACCAAAAGCAAAAATTCTATCTGAAGATTTAGTATTAAGGTAATACGTTAGTTAGCCAAGTATCTTATGCCATTGGAAGCGAAATTGTCAAAAATTAATACAAATATGTAGAAAATGAGTTGGAATATCATAAACTTGAAGTATGAAAAAAGCAAATGGAAAACGAAACATAGAGTTAAATGGAAAAATGGAAAGAGTTCGCAAAAGCTTATTTATTAGTCTTGCCATCCACCACATCCATTACGAGAATACTGACTCCACGAGGTAACGGGTTAAAACCGGATCGACAAGTAATATCTCAAAACAGGTAGACAGCAAAGGTTGAACCTATACACAAATCTGTGACCGTCACATAGGAGGTAAGAGCACGATGCTGTCCTTATGGCATATATAAATTTCCCGACATTAGAATTACGAGAAAGTGGTAATTTGCTAAAGGTAGCAATCGTTTAAGTAAAATTTTGCAAAAAATCACTGCATAGAAACTAATACTGTA